>VVHJ01038864.1:0-10943 GCA_015107715.1 Tylochromis polylepis | reverse complement strand
TGAAGAGACCCAAAAAAAAAAAAAAACAGACTAACAAACACACCCACCTACGCAAAGCAGGGTGGGTATAATTAAAAAACACTGGAGCTCTGCAGAGCAAAGAAAGGCTATATGAGGGGAGAGGGAGGTGCAAATACTCCACCCGTTCAGCCTAAAGGCCTCCACTAATTACCTGTCAATGACAAGGAAGAAGGAGATCTAAAGTGGTAAATATTGTCCCTAACCGTCATCCTCAATGAACCATACACTCTGCAATTCAGTTCAAGGATAATGCCCACTGACTTGGGAAATAGGATAAGATGCCATATGTTTGTGTAATTTAGGGATAATTAGTTCAGAGTCTGTTCTAAACAAAGTGGAACTGTGTGATACCAACCAGAGGTCAACCAGCAAGCATGCTGTAATCAGGCAAGATGCTGAAAAGATCTTTTTTTTTCAAAAGCTTGTTTAATTTCTAATTTACATACAACTCTTTTTTTTCTCAGATATGAAAATGCAACATCACAGCTACTGTAAATTCTGGCGCTTATGATTAATGTATGTCAGTGAGTTCAAAGCCAGCTGATAAATAACACATAAAACAAGTGATTCCCAACCTTGAGTTGGGTAAGCAGGTCTGCACCACAAAAATATTTATGAAACTTTTTTTTTTTAATAAATTGTTTTAAATCTGAAATTATCTGAAAGATAACATCTTTCAAGACGAGTTGAAACAGATGACACGGGGGGGTTGTAAATGTAGATTGTAGGGCATTATTCAACTTAACCACTTGACAAGAAGTAGCAGAAGAAGACGAAGAACATTTCACAAGGTTTGGAAAAACAGGTTTAAAACCTTGAGCAATTTACTGTCTGATTTTCCCTTTTACTCTCTTCTCACACACCTTGCCAGTTTTGGTCACATGTTCTTTGGGCACAGCTAATTTCGAAAGCTCAACTCTTTCACCCTCCCAACCATTAGCTGATTTGTACATTTATACTCCTCAAAAACATGAAATATAAAACATAAATGAAGGTCATTTTACTTGGTCGTCATTGAATAGCTGTTTATCTATTCCATTGTTTGGTACAAACATAATGTGGGCTCCCTGCTGTTTAGCTAAGTTTCACTACTGCTATCTTTTCTGTGGTTAACTGATGAAAGCCCATGAAAGCATTATTTTAAGATACAAGGTAAAATAGCATAGAAACCAGAGCTTTAGACTTTTTTAAATGCTCTGACTCATTTTTGTAGTTCAAGTAAGTGTGAGTATATTATCTAATTTGCAAGAATTTGTTAGCTAATGTTAGCTAACATTAGAAGAAAAGTCAGTAGAAAAGTCACTGGCTGTAGGAGAATGCGTGCATATGTTCATTCACATGTAGACATATTTTGCACACATGGAATTCAATTCATAGAGGAAACATATAAAAGTCATGTATGAAATTGTAATTCTCCCACCTAATTCACTAAACCCAGTTAAATGGATAATGAGGTCAGCATTAAAATATGGTGCTCAATATTCAGGCATGATTTGAGGGTGCATGCTTATCTTCTTCCAATAAATGAACAGTCAGTAACCTGACACTGTTTGCTTTCTTTGTCCACCCAGGGAGTAGAACATTTTTTGTGTTTTGTTCAATAAGCAATACTCAATATGAGAATATCAATGTCATACCAATAAAACACAGTGAAATTCTGGAAATAATGTTTATTGAGATATCCCAGCCTCACTGGAATATCTCAATAATGATTAGGTTGACATACCATTAAAAGGACACCCAGATTCCCTTCAGGATAAAATGCAGTAAATCCATTGATCCTTTACCTTTTCAACTAGCACCATCACTGGACCAAACAGCTTGCCCACTGCTTTTCTTTTTGACCAAATACCTGCAGCGAGCCTTAGCTCACTTAGACACTGTAATGCTGTGTTGGTTTTGTTTTTAAGTAACCTATAATCTGCTTAAGTTCCTCTGCGCAGCCAGTGTTGGATCCTCTTCTTTTCTCACATAAATCTCACTAAATTTGACCTGCCACTGAGTGAACATCAGGGTGCTTCATTAAATCACAGCATGCTTTCAGGGAAGAACTTCTAAGCTGCTTCAGATGTGCAATATGAAATACATGGAATATCTTATTCTGTCATAAGGTCTTGTTTCTGACAGAAAATGACACAAAATGTAACAAATATGTTTTCTTTTAAGCATCCAATAATATCTCGCTTTTTTTCCCCTATGCAGTCGATAAATAACAATTTAAAAAACATTTATACATGTAAATTAAAAAAAGAAACAGAAAAAATACTTCTTCAAAAAGTTAAATGAGGCTCAAATGTTTCATGTTGGCTGTTTTATAATGCCACTTTTTGGCAAGGTGTTGGCACAGCAGGGCCATATGCTGGGTGTCTAAGTCCAGTTGGACTCAAAATGGCTCTAAACGGTGCTGAGCTTCTGCCAGAGTGAGACAGAGAGGGGATCATTCAGTCAGCCAATCAGTCAGGTACATGTCGGTGAAGGAAACAGTCTGGAAAAGGAAGAGTTTATGGACAAGTGCAGATTTTTAGGTGTTAGCTTGTTTCTCACTTTTACAGCCCCTTCAGTGACAGTTCTCTGTTAATGTTAGTAAGAACTGATACTAGTCTCCTTTTAGTGTCATTTATTTAATTATAAAATGATTGTGAGCACAGCCAATCCAGATAAATAGACTAATGTTACCAGATGGCAATTTATTTGTGATATTAAAATGTGTTTATTGAATTTATAGATAAATATCTTCATGTAAATTGTGCCTCTCATGGGGTTACATCTCTCTGAGTCGCATGGTGAGCTTATTTGTATGGGCCATCTGAACAGTCAAAACATTCATCATCATCATCACTGTTGATGGACAGTTGTGCAGTGGTTAGCACTGTTGCTTCATAGTAATTGTGGTGGGGGTTTGAATCCACTGGTTGTCTGAGGCTTTTATGGGGGTGCTGAGGGGGGAGAATCTATGCCACAAACAATGAAGGCATTTCAAACAAATGTCTTTTCTAGGCATCTTTTCAATACACTGATGGAATGAACTGATATGAAAAGTCAAGTCATTTCATATACACACCACACAAACTACAGGATTTTCACAAACTCTTCCATTAATGCAGTTTAAATACAGGGTATGGACTTCTTGCAGTGTACATGTCACGTCTGTTTTATTGTCCCTAAAACCTTTCCAAAACCTTCCTTTACCAGCTCAAATCAAAAGTCTGTGTACTTTTTCTAAAAGCAACACATTATCTCAGTTTTGTGCTTTTCTATCTTCACACTAATACACCATTTGAATGGCTTTCTAATGCTTCCAATCATTTGTTTAATTTACATTTTAGACATTGTCCCAGCTAGCTTGAATTGGTGACTATCAAGTGACTGTGAATCCTTTCCAGCGTGTATTAATCTCAGCGGTATCTGCTTTGCTCAATAACAAGCTGTGGTGCTATGTGTCTATTGTAGCCCTCATAGTGTGTTGTTAAACTGAGCAGTGTTAGACAGGCTGACTGATGACTCATAGGGAAGTGTGTGTTTGTAAGCGTTTATTATGTGCATTTCTATCTCTGCTCTGGATACACTAAATGTATTGAGCCCACACCAAGTTCACACTCTGCACAACTGTGTCATGTTCCCGTTGGATAAAAGAAATATGCTTACTTTCACACAACAGGTCTTCACTCTCACTTAAGAATGACAATTGTCATATCTGATAACTGCTACGATGTCTGCTACTGTGCTTTTGGTTTTAATCACAGGCATCTGTTTAAGCATTAGTTGGTGTGCATTGCTTATCCCTCTATTTTCTCATCCATCAACTTAACACTGATTTAGGCAGCTTGGTGCAAGACTCTAAATTAGCAGCTTTATCTCAGCTGAATGATGTTGAGTTAAGTTCTTGTCATAGCAACATTTACACACTATGCTTTGATTGCATTTCATTGGAATGTAGGATTATGTAAAGCTTTAAATTTGAGAATTCAATGCAGTTTTCAGGAGTGTTCTGATGTAGATAAAGTTGCTTATATTTTATATATTTATTTGACAGTAAGTGAACAGGCAGTTTTCATCACTGTGTTAGAAGCCATGGATGCTTGAGAACTGGACAGATGTAAAGACCAGAGTAACTCTGACAGACTGTTAAGGCCAGAGGAGGCCAATATAAAGATATTACACAGGCTGATTTCAAGGTGCTGCTAGTTAGAAAAGAGCATTTTACATGGAAATGATGTCAGTCTGGTCCCCCCCCTACAATTAACATTGAAGTGATCCATAGTAGGGTGCTGCTTCACACCCCAGAGCCTTTAAAGAGCAAGACCAGGCATAACACAGGTGTGAGAGTGTAAATTGCCCAGAGAGTTCGTGCTGTATTCATTCTGCACATTCAGTGAGTTGGAAATACTATAACATTCTTCATCTCACATCCAAAAACTGACTGTGGCGGGGTGTGGTCTGTGATGCCGCGGCAGAGGGGATGGATTCACCTGCGCGGCATCTGCAATCACGCCTCGCCGGCATAAAATGCTGGTCCTGACTGTGTTGTCGTGGTTGTTGTGTACGTGTGGCTGGCAGCTGGGAGAGCTGCAGCCAGGAAGTGTAACAGCAACTGTGTAAATAAAGCATGTGGAAAAGCATGGAAATGTCGTCGGGCCTGTCATGGGTATTTTACAGTGGTGCTGAAACCCAGGAGGAGGGCGTGGCAGACCCAGGACCGGGCCGGCAAGACAAGTCGCTGGCCCAAATGGTGGCCGAGCTGGCGGCCATGAGACGGGAGCAGGCGGCAGTGGCACGCCGCCGGCAGGACGAACTACACCTCGGGTGGGGGCGGCACGTGCAGGTGATAGAGGGCCTGGTGGCTTAGATCCGGTCCTGGCCGGCACCGCCGCCACCCCCACTGGGAGTAGGTTCGGCCGGACGGGGCCCCGGCCTCAGTCAGGCGATGGGGGTGTGGTTGTTGTGTACGTGTGGCTGCAGCCAGGAAGTGTAACAGCAACCGTGTAAATAAAGCATGTGGAAAAGCATGGAAATGTCGTTGGGTCTGCTGCGGGTTCTTTACACTGACCTTTGAAGAGATTTCTTCTGCCAGAATTGCCAAAATATATATAATATAATTTATATACCTTTAAAGTATTTAAAAGTAAATCTGACACTGACAACTGTATGCACCTCACAAATATTACATCAAAATGCAAAATAAGAGCGGTACATCTGTAGAAAATCTGCACCAGTGGGTATTAAGACTAATTCTACCACTTTTTTTTTTTTTAAATTTTGGGCTGTACAGAATTGGAATTTTACATCAGCATCTCATCTGATCTAACCTCTCTTCACAAATTAATGAGCTGCATTGATGACATTAACTGCTGGTTCAGTTCTAAAAACTCTCAAAAGTTTTTTTAGAACTGAACAGAGACAATAGGATGACTTCAGCTCATTCAAAATCCAGCAGCCAGAATCCTTACAGGTAGGTGGAAATTTGAACACGTTACCTCTCCCAGTGGCTCCCAGTGAAGTGTAGAATTACTTTTAAAATCCTTCCGTTAGTTCACAAAGCTCTCAATGTGTCGGCCTTCTGATCCCCATAATCAGACCAAAGTGTGCTGAAGGTGCTTTCAGTTATTGTGGTCCTGTTCTGTGGAACAAACTACCTGCTGGCCTATAAGATCAATTAAAACTTTGCAAATATTCACAAACGGACTCAAAACCTTTTTATTCACCCAGGCGCACACTTGATAGGTGCTGTTGATTTGTTTTGTTTTGTTTTTGCTGCCTTAAGGCGTTGCAACCTGCCCTAGCTTTTATGTTTTTGTCTTCTTTGTTAAGCTCATTGAGTTTACACATAATGAAATCTACAATACAAATAAAGCTGTTATGGCTATCTCTTTAAAATGTGGGGCTCTTCAGTGGGGCTTGTTAAATTAAGATTAACTAACATTCAGTGTACCTTTAGTTTCATATGCCTGGCTGCCCTAGCATATGAGTTTGAAGTATTTTGATTTCTTCATGTCAGCTATGTGGCGATGATGTCATAACCCCCAAGTGGTAATGCTGTATGGACATGAAATGAGCATCTTCAATGCAAAGTATGGGTGACTGGAGCAATCTGCTAGTGACCATTGTCATCACAAAGACATTTCTGGTGCAACAGCCTCTTTGTGACCAATTCCACCCAGAAACAGCCAGTAACCACCACCGAGCACTTGCCAGCTGGTTGGGGAATAAACCACTTTTCCCTAGTGACAAGAGTTTGGCAGAGGGTCATCTCTAGGTCACATATAGCTATTTTTGTTTGTTGCTCTTTTTTACATTGCAAAACAAAGATACTATTTAGCTAAATGACAACCTATGGGATTTGTACAGTGGACATTACTATTAACAACAGGAAAAGAGCAGTAAGACTAGTGAGAGGCCCCGGATTTAACAGTTCAGATGATGGAAAAAATGCAGTTCAGCAGAGTCCAACAATAACACGGATGTTTTTTACCCTTTCTTGTAGTAAATAACTTACAAAAAAAGTATTTTTCCTTCCCTGAGAACATATTGAGACTATGAAAATCAATTCTTTTAGGCTATCAGTAGCAGCACTCAGCACTCAATTGTTAGCAAGCAAGATTTGATTTTATAGGGTTGTGCAATCACTTCAATAGAGTTTTTTCCTAGTTAATAACTTGACAGTCATTAATATTTCCTGCTTTCAAATCAGGTTTACCTTTTTATTTGAACATTCAGCTCACAACAGTTTTCCTGTGTGAATCAGTAACCAAAATGTTGATTGTCTTAATAATGAACCTTTTCTGTGCCGCTGTTGAAGAAACACTTAGCTGAGATGAGTCACTGATAAGAACCCTTGAAGTTTACACATCACATACGAGATTCAAGCTAAAGTATTTTTCTCAAGGTCACATAGTGCTGCAACTGTTTAGTGAGAAGATAAAATATTATTTTTTGTTTGGACTTTGCTGTAAGAAAACCTTTTAAAACTCAAAGTACTGGCAGTGAGATCACTTGTCAGTATTGAAAATAAATGTTAATTCCACATTCGTCGACCTCTGCCAGAGCAGTATTGTCCTTTTCATGACTCTACTAATTTAGGTCAGTTTTCAGAGATACAAACAGTGCCGAGCAAAAGTTTGAAACATTTTAAATGCTGAGATGAATCATAAGCAAAAGGTCTTCCACCAAAAGAAGAACAAAGGAGTACTGCAACAGTTGGTATGACCCTCACACATCCCTGAGCTCAGTATTATGTTTGTTGCACTTTGTATGTGGAGAGGTGATTTAAAAAAAAAAAGAAACCCATACATCTTTCCTGAAACCTACTTTATTTTCTGTGCTGAAAACCTCTGACACTGCTGTACATTTATATACATGCATGCAAGGTACACACAGCCTGGAGCTACAAACAAAGTGCTGTAACTGCTGACAAAACCTGAAAGACTTGACGAAGAAGAAAGGGGAACATGAAACAAGCGTGCAGATTTAAAGACAAACACGGACTCATGACTTCTTTCCTGCTCATAAACACTAACATGCACAGACTGTGTGTTCACGCGCACGTACACTGGTGAATTCATCTGTGGACTGAATAGCTAGAGGGCGCAAACTGTACAAATGTTGCACAAATATGACACTACAGCGCCAGGGGAGCTGAGTGTTTTGCCTGCTGTCTGCAGATGCATAGTGCCCCATGTCTATTTGTCATTTGGGACAACCACAACTGGAGATGTAGTAGGGCTTCAGCTGATTTAAAGTGACAGGTACACAAGGCCACCTTATCCATCACTGGGGAGTGGTCGGCATTCCCTGACTCCCAAATTGCTGCCCTATTTGCAGTCCCTGCCCCCACCACAACCCCACCTATGACGAGATGATCTATAGCGTGCCAACAAGCCCCAACAAAGGTGTCAGATTGCCAGGACAAATAGGCAACAACAGACTTAAGGGCAAGAGGTAATCTTTCTCACATGTTTCAACAGCATGGTGCAAGGGAATTCATTTTATTGTGCCCATGAGCTAGTGTACAAATTGTACTCCTGTTTTCGTATTTTATTTCTGTCCTCTCTCAGAGCATCTTCCCTCCTTCTTCTCTCACTCCTGTATTTGGACTAAGACGCAAAAATTGCAAAAGTGAATGTCTGTTTAGAAAAAAATTCCTGCTGGGAGTGAGAAAGGGAAACAGTCAAAGGATTTTTTTTTCCCCTCACCCTCTAGGTAACACGTCCAAGCAGCAGAAGACAGTGGCGTTATTTTAGAAAGCTTCACACCGCTTATTAACTTGCATCTTACCTTGCTTAGCTGACTGACCGGTGAGCCACTGTTGTTGACAGTGTGGCATTTGAAGCTGAGCAACGATTCCCCCACGGCATCACGCTCTCTGCTCATGTCCTTATCGGAGTGGGAGTGGCTGTCGGGAAGGGGTGAGGTGGCAGTCGAGGGGGGGTGTCGAAGGGCTGTGCAGCACAAACCGTGGAAGTTTGACGGACGGATCAGAAAGGCCTCCAGAGCTATGTTAGCAGATACCTAAGATGAGCATCCCAGGATTTAGGAGTGGGGGAGAGAGAGGTAAGAGTAGGAGAGCGGCGAGGGGAGGGAAGACAATTTAGTATTTTTTAATTTAGCCACTGCTTTTATCCCCAATGACAATGGGGAGGGAAAAAATAGAAGAGGAAAGGAAGCAAATTATCTTTAGCTTGCTTTGTTTTCGCTATCTACTTAAGCCAAATTGACTTCTCATTATTCTAAACCACGAGAAAAAAGTGAAAGCCTTGGGTCATTGAGCGTGATAAGCAACCCTTGCCCTGAGTGTGGCCTTGAGTGTGAGTATTTTGTTTGGTAGTCCAGCTATACCTTAGAAATGGCCTGATTGTCTCCGGTCAGCGCAAGGTCAGCAATACGCTCCACACACTGGACGATTCGAGTGCATGCCCTGGCCTCATTCTGTGCCATCCACAAGATATGCTCTTCCACCAGCATCATGTTGCTGGCAATGTCTGATATATAGTCCCCGAGCTGAGGAAGCACAAGCAGACGTTTATGCAAATGGTTGCTTGTGCACACTAACACAAACTGCACTGTACGTGTACGTGTAAAGCACACACACACACACACACACACACACACGAAGAAGCAGACTCATCGTGCACATCAATCATAGAACAACAGGCACATTTGTAATCTGCAGTCAGGATTGTGAGGGAGGCAATGGTGGCTTCATTCATTATAGGGAGATTTAATTTAGATTAGGAGCTCCAATGGGGCATAATTGCTTCCTTAGGATGGCAGTTCACTATTTACTTACTGTACTTTTTATTGTTGCTTCATTGGGCTGTTCTTTATTCCGTGAATGAGGGTGGTCTCATCACCATTGTGTTAGGAATGATAAAACTCTAAGTATCTCCTAATAATATGTCCTCCCGAGTGACCTGTGATGAATAATTGCACAAGTGAGAGCTAATATTGATTCTTTTCACTGACTAAGCCCAGCACCGTTCCCCCTCGCACAACCTGACCTTCAGCTTGATGCCAGTATAACAATCCCATTGCCTCTAGCTGAAGAAGTTCACTCAGGGTAAAAACATGACTCACCCAAACACAAGATGCATCTTCTTAACAATGATTCCCATTCAGGTCCAGTGCCACAATGGCCAGTGGGATATTGTATGAGGTGAGAAACATGTTACTGTGTCTTATAAGGAAGCTTCTGTGGTTTCTTGTTGGGATCTGGTGAGCAGTGGTTGTATAGACATTCACCAGCTAATTGGTCCTAATTGCTAGTTTCAAGTCTTAATAAATACATGTTCAATTAGTAAATCGTGGTCCCTGTTAGAGTCACAAAGGATGATAACGCAGGGTATCTTTAGAGAAGGCCTGCACCGTGATCGACAAATCGCTGATTTTTCAGTCAATTCATGATTTGCTTGTCTAGTGCAGGAGCAACTAACCGGTGGGTGATGTCATGATGGCTACCTCCACTTTATATAGTGTAGTCTTTAGCGTAACCTCTAGATGAGCATTCAACGAAACCTTATCCTTTCTTAGGGTGATGGAAAAATAAATGAAAACTAGGAATGAACATGTGCACAAATCAGAATAGGAACAGCAATTAGAACTATTGTCTAAGGCTGTCTGGGGCTGACCTTGGCAAATTCAATCTTGATTGAAACAACAGACAAAATACCTTCCTCTTGTGCCATTAGGCCTAGTAACTGTTCTCTAAATGTCACTGTAGACAAGCCTGCTGCAGGTATTATATGTTTCTCAGGGTTCCCCTCCTACTGTCCCTGAGTTCCCAGAAAAGTTACTTAGCAAATCAAGTCCCTCTTCTGACAGTTAGACTAAGCAGATGGCATAAGCTGGCTGGGAGTGAAACAGGTCAAATATTAAAATCGAGACCTAAAAACAACATGTGTTTTCACTTTTACTAAGCACTCTTTGACAAGAGTAGAACTAACTGATTCAGGCCCCGTTTACACATATACGTTTTCCCTTAAAAACGTACACTTTCCCCTTCGTTTGCACCTTTCATTTACACACAAACGGAGATGTCGCCTCTGAAAACGATTCTTTCTAAAAACTGCGGCAAAAGTGGAGATTTTGGAAAACGCCGTTTTCGCGTCGCAGTGTGGACTGCAGAAACGGAGGCTTTTGGAAACGATGACGCATTTTAGTCATGTGATGCAGTCATGTGACCAATTCAACTAGATGGCGGACGGCATTGTACACCAGTTGTTTTGCTTGCTCTCAGTTTTGACGGCCCTATTAAAGATTAATATCAGTTTGTACATGCTCCAGATAGCTTTTCTTCAAAGAAGACGGAATGTAAAGTAAATAAGTAAATAAACGGCAGACGGAAATGACGCAGGTCGAATCGTCTTACGTTTCACGCATGCGCGGTACAGGAACGTAAGCGTTTTCGGGAACGATTGAAACGAGAGTGT
>VVHJ01038861.1:0-10772 GCA_015107715.1 Tylochromis polylepis | reverse complement strand
TTGCACTCAGCCATGCAAAGTTCCACAATGATTCCCAACCACAGGAATGATAACTAAACTAAAAATAGATGTATTTGGACAGTAAAGATCCTGTAGGATCACTGTGTTTTTTTTTCAGACTTGGCTTTAACCACACATCCTAAACTCCCACCCGAGTTCCCAGTGAGAACATCCCGCTGTGTCACGATTCACGAAGCTGCCGGATATCACAAAATTATTTCTCAGTGACCAATGGCAGCCCTAAAAAACATTTAACACTGTGACACTATAGAGATGATAGGCTCTCCCTGCATTCAAGGAAATATTAATACTTTGAACTGTGCATCTTTAAAAACTAGTTCACTAATTCACAAGGCAGAGCAAGGTCATGGCGACATCTAAAACGCAATAATACCTTTAAATTATGATATTTCTTTAAACATTTCTTGATAGGAAGTAGACACACTATTAAAAAAAAAAAAAAAGTAAAACACCCATGAAAAAAAGAGAATTTAAAATGTGGAGGATACTTTTTCTGCCAAAGAAAGACCGGAGGACTCCTGGTTCCCACAAGGGAACATTACAGGTGATCATCTGGGAGTAGACAACTGGGTCACTTCCATTTTCACAATTCCCCATAACACAGACCTCGAGGTTAAAGAAAAGAGAACAGTGACAGGTTGGACAAGATTTGAAGCTTTGGTCTTTGCTATGATGTTTTTTTCACCTTATGATTCTCCATGCACTCTGCCCTGTACACCACATTTCAATGCCCATTTTACTCTTACCCTCTCCCTTCGCTTGTACTCCAGGGTGTGTTTGATGGACTGATGTTATTATCTCTATCCCCTTCATCCCCCTGTCTTCAAAGCAGGGAGCTGGCTGTATGTATCAAGCTTTCGTGTGCTTAACGGATGCCTCAGGCACACTCCCAGCCTGAGCGAGGCTGGGAGTGTGTGTATTTAATAGACAGCCTAATTGATAGTGGAAATAACAATATTGCTCCATTCATTATCTGTACACACCACAGTGTAGAGAGAGGCACCGCATGTTCTAAAGCAAATTAAGTTTAGGAGTTTATGTGGCATCTGTAGTCAGGTAAAAGAAATGCATCAAACAAAAACATGAGCCGGATGGCTTCTGAAAATATTAGGATACTGATGTAGATATCATTTCAAAGAAGAGATTGCATTCACTGCAATAAAGAAGCACAGTGTTCATTATACAGTATATTCATTGTATTGCATTTAAAAGTTTTCTACTCATTCTATTATATACTGCATGACAGTGCCTGTTTGATATAACCAAAAAGGTTACGAGTCTGTGTCTTCTGTATGTAACAGCATAACTTACTAATCTGCAGATCATTTAACCCACTGAAAATTACAAAAAAATACAGAGACAATATATCAAATATCAAAGCAATAAATGTGTATTTTTAAATTTAAAGATCTTCATTTTAACTTGACTTCTTAAAAAAAAAAAGAAGAAGAGACGATTCTTTTTAAAAAGGAAACAAAACTAGAGTTAGGTCAGTATTAGCTCTTTGCTGATCTATCGGCTTCAGCATTTATAACGGCCGATAAATGAAAATTTAAAAAGTTAAGAGACATTAGAAACACCCTTCAACCATATTATAAGTGTTGACATTGCATAGTTTGTTCACCAAGGGGCACTCTGCAGCTTCCTTTATGGCAACGTGTGTCTAGAAAGCCACACACGACAACCAGCTGATACGAGCAGAGTCCGGCAAACCGAAAGAAGTAAATAAATGACCACACATAACAAATGTTACGGAAATCTGTTTATGTTTTGCATGTCTCAAAGAAAAAAATATTCCATGATACATCTGAATATCAGATTTTTAAATCACCAAATCAGGATAGGTATCAGTCTAAAAACAACAACAAAAAACTTTTTTTTTTAAAAAAAGAAATCCTATATAAGTTGGAGTCTATTTGCTAAGGTACAGTTTTCAAAAGTCGGGAAGGGAAGGCAGCGGTTTACCCGTCTCTGAATGAGTACATGAGCAAACAGCTGAACAAGAGCACTGTGAGACTGCATCTCCACCAAGGCTAAACATTCCTTCCATACCATGCATGAATTATGTCCTTCTTGGATCAAGAAGGACATCTTGGTCTGGATTTTCGTAGGAACAAGATAATGTGTTCTGGATTTTTTTTTTAATTTTTATTTCAATTTGACATGCATTTGTTATCTTATAATGTGAAAGAGCCACTTTCCCTTCAAAATTTCCTAAATTCAGATACAGGTCTAGATCAGCTCCTAAAGTTAATAGTTTCAAAGTTTAGACAAGCTCCACCTCTGGATAGCTTTTCCATGGATGCGTTTTTGAGTAATACTTCCGAAGAACAGATAAACTGTCGTGAAAATAAAAATGTAAAAATTTAATTTCTCTAGATATAAGGTACTTTTGAAGTAAAAGACAAGCCAACTGCAAAACTGCAAGGTGTCACGTAAAAACTTCCTAGCATCTGCTGTCCACAACCACAAAAAGAAAGAAAGAGGGCTGCTTGTCATGATTTGAACACCTAACAAAGCTGAGAGGAGAAGAACACTGATCTAAGTTCTACTCAGCGTCAGTAAGAACGCATTACTCATCAAGGTTACTTAAACAGATTTCAGCCTCTGATTCATTATCACACTTTCCATTTACTGCATAATCAAATCCTAATAAAGATTATTTCTGCCTATGTCTCTTTTTCTATTTTGTTTATCGCATCTGTACTTAATTGAGATATTATTAAACTGACTTAACTTTGTATTGATGTCTTATCTGTTCTATAATAGTGCAAGCTGTAAGGACTCAGAAACGTTATACTGTATACTTTTTTTAGTCCTTAAAAACTGAACAGCAAATGCTACACTTTCCATAACATACTGGATATACCCTCCATTTAAACTAGCTGAACGCCCCCTTTTTCTTCATCCTGTTTCTACTTCCCGTTTGTACTTTTCCAAAACACTTGAAGCTCATATTTGATTGTAGCATTTAATCTCCAAGCAATCTATAAATAGATTGTTCTTTCATCATGCCAAACACTAGATAACACTCACAGGTTACCCTTCATGACATGTTTATTTTCCTTCTGAGCCACTTCCTCCATAATCAGTCTGTCAAACTCTGCTTTTCTGCAGAGCAACAAACAGCGCTTTACTTGTTCTGTTCAGTCGAGCAGAGCGCTGATACATCGTCACGCTCGGCGTCTGGAAGAAATACTAGAGCCACTCCATTGGAATTCCTCACTTCCCAGTACTGACTCCCACTTCTTTCTATTGTTTAGTGCGTATGTGCGTATGAGCACCACTATAGCCTCTGTGTCCAGCTCCTACATAGCAACATTTTTGTCATAGCCACGTAAATTCAGCTGCAGATCGAGCACTCGAATGGACTGAATTACATTTGAGTGTTAATGAAAAGTTTACCAGGATTATTCACTTTAGGCTGCGGGGAATAATTAAAGTGTGCTCTGCCTCTCATTTTCAAATCACTCAGGATCAAAAAACATATACTGAAGAGTGTTATTAATAGATCAGATGATTCCTGTGGATGCTAACGGAGCCCATTTTTACCCATTTTAGGCAGACCAGTGTGTGAACAATTCTCAAGGTTCTTAAAGAGAAAGAGGACCACAGCCAAGTTCCCAGGAGGTGCATCCCTCTGTATTCATCTTATTATTTTTATACAAGAGGCTACTTTACTTCTGCAATAGATCTCTTCTGCATTTGATGAGAGTCATAGAAAGTTTAAAGTTTCAAATTTGGATCTATCACTCCATAAGACCTGTTGCCACTGATTTTCAATCACTGCTTTTCCCCACCTTAAAAGTTTCCCTTCCACTGACACCATTTCTGATGAGGCTTCAGTGAACAGTAGATGACCTGAAGGGCCAGATGCATCTCTCGGGTTCTGTGTCAGGTTTATGCTGGACCTTATTCCTATCTCTCTCACCCTTTCATGACTTTGTCAAGACATGACTTCCAATACTGTTCGTCTGCTGCAGAGTTTGTTTGGTTTTTTTTTGGCTTACCACTTGTGAAGTTTCCTCAAATTGTTTTACAGACAAACTGCATTCCATGTTGAGATATGAAATTTTTGGCTAATAACACACAGCTAAAAACAAAAAGAGTCAATTAAAGATAGGAACAAATTATTTATGTTTTGTGACAAGCTGCTGGTAATAAAAAGCCTAACTTTTTTACTAAGTTCTCTGTCATGTGTAGACATAACACTGGTTCATCCAGTGAGTTGGGTGTCTTTTTTTATGCTTGAATGATTGATTGGTCAGTATTAAAACAAACAAAACAAAAATAAAATCATTCCTCTAAAGATCGCTCGCTATTGGACTGGACTACAAAATTAGTTAAAAAGCAGCCGATGTCCAAAGAAAAACTTTGAAAGACCTTCAGAAAGCCTGAAGAACTATTGCTCAAGACCACTTCCAAAAACATTACAAGAAAGTCTGGTTCTTTGGATGGTACTGTGGGTTATTAAAGGTTGACTTATTAAAATTACAGCTAAAATTAGGAATGAAACCACAAATTTCCTTTTATGCAGCAAGTAAAACACTAGCAAACAACAGAAGTCTATATATAAAGGCTTTAAATAACACATCTGTACGTCTTCCACACCAACTATCCTTGCTGACTGTGATGGCTCTAGAAAACAGCAGTACTAATTCATCTCATTTAGTACAGGAAGGCCTACTTTCTCCCCCTGGTTCTCACCACAGTGTGCTCCCAGACCATTTAGCAAGTACAGAAGATGTTAAAGAGATGCTCATCACTTTTGTCTCTTGCTTCTTTCTGCTTGTGTCCCTAGGTGACTTGTACAGTACTAACAGTGCTAGCATTACCACATGCATATAGATGGAAGAAATGTGAGAAATCTTGTGCAGGCCTATTCACAAAGCTTTTAGAAATATACACTTTTTCCCCCCCAACACAAAGCTGAATTACAACAAGCTCCACGTTCCACTGAGAGCTGAATTACTAAAAGGCTCCTGCCGTTTTGTACTATCCAAATGTATGAGCCCTGCTTAGATGATGATTTACAAAGGCAACTATTCTGTCTTAACCATCTCAGCTTCTTGGCCCTGTTCATCACAGAAAGAGCCAAGTGCATTTTTAATGATCTACCAGGTATTAATTATTTAGCTGCTAGCGGATTTACCGATCTGCAGCCAAAAGTTCATGGTATGAGCTATTTCTACTTGATTTCCACACACACTGAGGGCTGGTGAGTAAAGTCAGAGATGTGGCGGATGGATAAATGAATGAATGAATGAATGAATGAATGACGTATCGGACCAGTATCAAAGGAAGTTAGCTGCTGTAGATTGAGCCACTGATCACCACTATCAGCAAAGTAGCAGCACCTTTTGAGCTACACAGATAAGGCAACTTTAAAATGGTGTTTCAAAACCTCCACTCCCTGACTCCCTCAAACTATATCCAAACTTACAAGCTAAGAGTCAGCATGGGAGAGTCATTGTGAGGATATCCTTATCGCCAACATGCAACAGGAATACACATCCTTACAAATTATAGGGAAAAAGGTGTTTCCTTTTGCCAGACAATCATGACACGTTTCTTCATTATAAAAGTAATCCACTAAAAGGTCCAGGGGGGGCACTGCCAATACGAACTGCTAACATTCAGTTCAGCATATTTTTAATAACAGAAATTCAGCCAAAATTTAAATAAATGCTTACCAAAAAAAAAAAGAAAAAGCAAAAAACCCAGAGATCACAGTGCAACTCCCCGATTCAAACAACAAGCGGTCATTAGCCATTCAGCTCTTGTGCAACCTTTACAAAACCCTGCCGTGAAGATCACACAGCCCACATATTGGGTTAATGCCAGACACTGCACTGGCAATTATTAATAAAACCTGATAAATGTTACCAGCTGGATGCTTTACACACACGCACTCCACTGCCCCTTCTAATCAGAGTGCACACTCAAGCCATTTTTACACGTGAACTCTGAACGATGTGCGCTCCTTCATGTCTAGAAAAGTTCAGGGCTGCTGTGCAGTCACCCTAAAAATCAAAGTAGCGAACCTTGAAAAGACAAACTGACAATGCAGCTGAAGACAAGTGTGAGAAAAGCAGGAAGATTTTGACATTCTTAGGAGAAATCAGTACATTTCAATAAATGCAAGCCTTAATGAAATGGCATGATTTGGCAGCATCAGGAGTTGACTCACCAATACTCTGTTCTCCATCTTGTCTCCTTTGATCTCCAGTTTGACTCTCTTCCGCAGTGACAGCTTCACTTTCCTTCCCACCGCATCCCTCACGCTCTCTACACAGAGGAGGAGAGAAGATGTAAAATAAGGAGTGACACCGACTAAAGTGGGAAAATTTGGGAAAATGCTGTTGAAAAAAAATTGTAATTCCAGAAGAGAAGAGAAGAGAAGAGAAGAGTCTCTTTCCAACTTTGCTTCCGCAGCAGAGAAAGATCAGTGTACATCTGCCACAGGGGGAAAATCCATCATATCCACTGATTAGGAAAAAAAATTATGAAAGATTTAAGTCCAATTTTAATATAATAGAATACTGACTTTCTTCTAGTTTTCATTTAATTACCAGATCGTGAATTCCTCTTCTAAGGACTGAGACGTTTAACTCCTATTTTCTAACATGTTCCTTATAAAAAAAGAAAAGAAAAACCCCGCAATTTATAATATAATAATTTTAATTATTACAATTTTGCATGTGAGTATATCCGTACCCATTTGAACGCAAGCCCACAGAGGCTTAATGCCGAGTGTACGTTTCCCGTTACAGACCGATTATTTACACCCAGCAGAAGTGTCAACAACGAGTGAACAGGCTCAAACAGGAGAACTGGGTCAGCCCCCTCTCCGCGTTAGTTCACCTAACACACAGTCACTAACGCAGTCTGCGCACATGCGTCTGACACAGACGGTACATCTGTGCTGCACATATCTTCACACCATCATCAGATCAACGTAAAAGTAATAATTAGGTACTGTGCAAAATTGTTCATCTGCCAGCCTTAAGCTTCCAAAATAAACTTCGCTGTAAGTGTGCACCATTTCCTGCTGCAGCACCTTTGCAACCTTAGTGCAGAGACCTGAGAGTCACAGAAAAACCTCTGTGACTCTCAAAAGGCCACAAAGGCAGGCCTTGTATGTTTTAATGGGCCTGGGCAGATTTTGGTCTCAAATCGTTCCTGTCGGACTCGTATATAATTTTTTTCCTGCCAATTTAATGTAGCTGTGACAGGAGTGCTTATTTTACAAGGCAACTGTGTTTGTATTTGGCAGGTACAGCATGTGCGCTATCGGTCACACCAGTTTAAACTGGAATTGGTGGGGAAATGAGAGACTTATGTCGTTGTAAAAGCGTAAACAAACTACTGAGAGCTCCATAAATTCATTCTCTCATTTATTAACTCAAATCCAAACCTGATTTGTTGCTTCACAAAACCACTGATAAATTCCTCATTTTAACTTAAAGAGATGAATGACATACAGTGGGGGAAATAATTATTTGATCGAATGCTGGTGGTGAACCAGACCAAAACTACATGGGAGGAGCTTGTTAATGATCTGAATGCAGGTGGGGGCTGCAGTTACCAAGAACACCACTGGTAACACACAACACCGTAATGGACTGAAATTTTTCAGCACCTACAAGGTCCCCCTGCTCAAGACGGCACATGTGCAGGCCCGTCTTTACATCTAAATGATGCAGGAAGGCTTGGGAGAAAGTGCTGTGGTCAGATGAAACCAAAATCGAGCTCTTTAGCATCGACTCGACCCACCATGTTTGAAGGCAGATTCTTTGAGTGGGACTCAAAAAACATCATCCCCACAGTCTAGCACTGAGGTGGAAACATTGCTGCTTTTCTGCTAAAGGTACAGAAGGACTTCACAGCATCGAGGGGCCAGTGGACAGGGCCATGTACTGCAAAATCTTGAACGAGGTCCTCCGTCCCTCAGCCAAAACACTGAAGATGGGTCACAGATGGGTCTTCCAGCATGACAATGACCCAAAACATATCACTAAAGCAACAAAGGAGTGGCTAAAGAAGACAAACATCAAGGTGCTCGAGTGGCCTGGCCAGTCTCCAGATCTCAGTCCTATAGAAAATCTTTGGAGAGAGCCAAAGCTTGGAGTTAACAAGAAGCAGCCAAGGAACCTAAAGGACTTCAAGTTTCTGTGCAGAGGAGTGGGCCAAAAGCCCTTCTGAGATTTCCACCACTGTACTGTTTCATCTATAAAGAATTAAGAATAAATCACATATTCAGTCAGAGATCAATATAGAGACAAATAATCATTTAAGTCATTTTACAGTCAGTTTGCTTCAAAAGTGCTTTTCCTCTCTTCTAAATTTTTAAACTTCTGTGTGTGAGAAAATAGTAACATAGAGCAATGTTAAAACCTGGAAAGAAAGGGCATTTTAAATATTTAACTCACTCTCCAAAAAGATCATAGAGATGAAGGTCAAGTTTACTACCAGCATCAGCACTGCACTGTAAGCTCTCTCCTTGCCGATGTAGCAATGCCGTCTGGTTACTTTTGATGTGTAATCAGGTGAGTAACTGTTGCCCTAACTTTGAATGTGCCTGAGCATGTTTCAGTAAAATACATTTTGAGCACGAGCTCACTTATCCTGAATATGTGCACATCAATATTCCATCCTCGTAAGGCTGAAACTCAAAGTGTTTCCCCGTCCTGACCTAATCTGCTCACTACCAAGCAAGTTAAATGGAAAACATGAGAACAAGCGCGTGACATGTTCTGTTACTCAGCAGAGTACCGTCTGATTTCATGCAACACTTTTCCATCTGCAGCATCATGCTGAAACTCCTTGCAGGATGCCAAGAGTAATGCTGCATGATACTGAATCATCGCCACCAACAAACAATGGCTGGTTATGCCCAGACGCAGACAGATTCCTTATATTTAGTGTGCAGAGTTGGGTGAATTAGTCAGCAAACATCAGGCAAATTTCCATTGAGAAGAGGAGGAAAAATCCCATCCATAATTAACCCAAACACTGTAAAACCTACAAACACTGGACTGAAAAATATTCAAGTGGTTCCCAGTCTCCGTTAAAGACATGCATGTTTAACAGTTCGGGGTAAATGTAAACAAAACGGCACAAATGAGTCAAAAGGTCAACTATGGAAGAGTTCCACTGAAATTCCTGCAATGTGAAAATTACACTCTTTCTGGCTTCTGCCCTAACTGGAGGCCAGGTTACACAGAAAATAACATGTAAAAGCTGTGTTAGGGAACTATAACACGGGACCTGACAGCATTTTCCTAAAAGCCTCCTTGACATTCTCCACCGCTCCTGCGTTTGGCAATGAGAAAATGAACCCCTGCTCGAGATGAAGGACGAAGAGCTTGTGTTCAGCCAACGTTACACCTGGGTGTCAAAACCTGAACTACTTTCTTAAACAGAGACCCTGAGCCAAAGGGTTTCTAGACTGCACACAAATGGGAAAAGAGGCTCATGAAAACAAGGGCTCCAGTTGTGCAGCTACCAAGAAGGCTAGAGATAGAAAAGTGGACAATATTATTGTGAGAACGATAACCAAGTTAAAGTTATGTGCACAGGACTGACAGGCTGACCACACACATCTCAACTATCTGGCTCTGTAAACATTAACAGAACAAGCACCTTGTGGCAGTGCTCCACGTATAAACATCTCCAAGCTTAACTGGAGCTAAAGAATTTACAGTCTTTTAATAATAGTACTCTGCTTTAGGGAGAAATTTATTTAGTATTGCTATAATACTAAAATGAACGAATTTAAAAGGAAAAAAAATAACCCTGTATACATATTTTTATACAGTGGTCGGATATTTGTGCCTTAGCACTGCACTTCATGTGTGGCTGTATTATAGATACAATAGATTTTATGGCTACAATACTATCACTAAAACTTGTTACCATGCGGAGCACATGCACGCTGTGAGTTAGGAAGATGATAGAAAGGGTATCGGTGATTGTTCCAGCCAGGGGACACAGCCACAAATCCGCTTTTGTATCTTACCCAGAAGCTCTTTTGGGACCTCCGACACTTCCTCGCTCATTTTGCTGAAGATAATATCCAAAACAACGATAAGAACTGGCTCAGCGCATCGAGAAGCCTTAAATTATGAGGGGAAATCGTGAGCAGAAAAAGAGGAAAGAGTCAGGTGGTTCCTCCGCCGCCGCCGCTGCTGGGATTCTCCCGGTTACATGCTCCTCTTCTCCTCTCGCAGTGTCCGGACAATGTATCCGCTTCTGTTTAGGCGCATCCCTTTTCAGTTTGAAGAGTGGTGAGGTTCAAAGGCTGATGCTAGGGAGGAAAAATCAGCTAGAGTCCTTTTACAATCATGCTGAAACCCGGCAGCCTGAGCGCCTGGCCGAGATAAAAAGACCACTGCTTACACACTCTCACACACACACACTGTGGCAGTGGCTCTACCGTAAAGCTGTCGGTAATAGGCTACAGTAGGCTACCAGCCAATGGTGGGAAACGGGGCCCCTCCCCGGTCGGTGATGCGACAGCCTGGGAGCCGATGCGATGCCGAGCCGGCATGGCGTGGCAGGAGGGGGCGGCAGCCCTGGTGGTGTCAGACCGATATTAATGAGCAGACTACAGCACCAGCTCCTGGGAAGCTGGGACCTCTAGCGGTGCCAATCTCCATGCTCAATATTTTACACACACGATTCCCGATGCAAACGTAGCTAAGGCGCACAGCTTCATTAGCTTTAAAGATATCGATTGGAAATACATA
>VVHJ01038860.1:0-14535 GCA_015107715.1 Tylochromis polylepis | reverse complement strand
ATAGCACTTCGTTAACCTGTTCCACAAGGAACCCCATTTGACTCGTCAGATTTTTCTATTCCTGTTTGTTTTTTGTTTTTGTAAATAACAGAACTAAGTTAGGGACCATGAAAAGAGTGGGTGGGGGTAAAAAAAAAAAAAAAAGGTAAACGTCCATCATTCACTCCTGATTTTTGATTGACTGTGCAAACTTTCTACCATCCTCAATCTTATGAATGCAATCTGTGTGTGTGTGTGTGACTGCGATTTTAAGGTGATGTAGCATCCTTTACATTAAACTGACAGCGTGGTGTGTTCAGCAGACCCTGGGAGTGTTGAAGCTTACACATATCGGCATTAAGTCTATCTAACCGTGAAAATAAAAATCCATTATTCTTTTACACCCTGATCTGTTTGAGGAGATGAAGACAGCACGCAGTCTCCTCCTCCTCTTCTTTTTTTTTTTGAACTCTCCCTTCTATGCTGCAATTACGTTTTCTTCTCGTCATAGCGGGGGATTGTCAGGTGTCACTAAAGAAACTGGGTTTTTGTTGTCTGTATATTTATTTCAGAATTAAAGAGAAAATAATCCAGCCCTGAATTATTCTTCACTGTGATCGTGCCACAAACGGTTCCTGCGCTGCGCTCTGGTCTAACAGTGCTTCAGTCAGTATGCAGCAGTCTCTCTCCGCCTCTTGGATCACTGATCGACTTCTCTCTGAAAAATGGGTGACTATCAGAGAGAGACTATGGGACTGACACTGAAATATGACATTCATTGTTTTCTGGGATTAAACTCCAATGTCACAAGAAAAAGCGATGTCATATCATGTTTTGTTTTTGGTCTGGGTGTCCGTGACTAAAGGATTCAGTGACTGGTGTCTGCGGACGTACAACTGTTACATAAAGTAGACTTTGTGCAGTACTGTGCAAAAGCGTTTTCTTTGTTTTACTTCCAAGGAGCCAGAGTTTCTTATAAAATTTTAAAGTGGTCTTGAGGTTTTCTGAAGGTCTTTTAAAGCGTCTCTCTGGATATTTTCAGTCTAAGAACCAGTGTTGTGTCTACACGTACACATCTTTAGGAACTTCACCAGCAGCCTGTCACAAAACCCAGTTGTTCTTATTTCTTTAGTCGACTCCATTAATAAATGCCAAACAGGACACAGTCTGACAGGCAGGAAAAAAGTCTTTTTGCACCACCAAGGTGGTTCCCAAAGAGCCCTTAGCTGAGAATTTAGTACATGTCAGCATGGTGTGTAACGCCTCCATAAAGAATCTGAGGAAACTTGATAAGTGGAGGACAAAAGAAGCGACAGGCCTAAAAAACTATACAGTAGTAGCAGTACCTGTAAGTTACGTCCTTAAGAAATTCAGTCATTCAGTTTAATTTAAATAGTGCCAAATCAAAACAACAGATGCCTCAAGGCGCTTTATGCTCCAAGGTAAAGACAATAGGAAAAAAAATCCAGCAAAGACCTGAGAGAGACATCTGCTGCTGAAGCCTCGTTAGAAATGGTCTCAGTGGAAGGGTGGATATCAAAATACGATCATAAGATCAAGGTACGAAAATTACACAAGAACTGGACTGAAAATGAGGACAACAGGTGTGATGGAGTGATGAAACCACATTTGATGTTTTTGGTTCAAATGTCATCAATTTGTAGGGAGGAGGTCAGGACAGAGGTACAACATGGTGGAGGCTCTGTTGTGGTTTGGGTGCTGCATGTCAGCGGTTGTGTTGATCTTGTAAAAACTGATGGAATTATAAACACAGAAAAGTACCATCAGAGTTTGATCCACAGCGACACACGATGTCACTGGAATACTACAAACTTGTTTTTGCCTTATGTACAGTATTTCCAGAGCAGTCGAGCAGCGATTTTCAGTAAACCGTTGCTTAGTGGTGACATATCGTGGCAGTTAAACTGCAACACGTTTGCTGCCTCATCGTCCATATTAGACAGTTCTACAAACTCACTGACAAAACCTGTGATCGTGTAGCAATCTAATACTTAACATGCTCAGAAATGCCCGATTTCTCAAATCAAGTTTAAACTTTGGGTCTTCATGTTTGATGTGTTAAAAGATCTTATCAGCTCCTCAAGACCTCTTGAGGTACACCAGTTCCACTCCCATTAGTGTGCATGAAAGTCTTGAGTGGCAACGTTGGACAATCAGGAAAGGTGCAAGCTGGTTTACAGCTTTGAGACTTCAGCATCTGAGCACTGGATTTGGATTCTGACTATAAAAAGTTAACAGTGGTATTTAAAATAAACTTTATTGCACTAATGGGATACCTCTGTGAACTTCTTCAAACAGGAATCTTTTAACATCAAAATATAGCAGTGTGTTGACATTTATTTACACGTACATAATCATACTCAAAATGATGCCGTTCAAATAAAGGACGACCTAAAAGTTAATGACTGTGTATAATTCACATTGTTGAGTTTACTTTGGGGCCACCTCCAGGGCCGGCTTCATGACAGAGCTCCTTGTGTACAGTAGAGCTGATAAACTGTTCTGCTCAGAGCTGGACCCAGGTTCCTGAAAAACAAACCAACAGGAGAAAGCATGAAGCGTTCACGCACACACCCAAGGTACTGTAGTGGTCTGTGGTGGTCAAAGTATTAACACTGGAAGTTCATGACATTAGGGTTTGTAATTCTTCCATCGCCACCTTCCTCTCCACAGCCACCTCCTCCAGCTCTTTCAGGGGTACGCTAATGTGTTCCCAATCCAGTCGAGTAATAATAATCTCACCAGTGTGTCCACCATGAACAGTCTGACTTTGTGGCAATCTGAAAAAATGTGAAACTGTATCTACAAACCTTTTGAGCTTCCCGTATCGGATCGAGGAGAGGAGTTTCTCTTTCTCTGCTTCACTTGTGCACTGTTCATATGCTGTCAGAAGACTGAAAACGACAGAAAAGACAAAGATTTAATAAATAATCCCTCATATCTTACATTAGCATGGCGACACAGTGTGTCTTCTGCCCTTTTTACTCTGACGTGTAGTTATTTTGTTCTGTGGGCCACTCTGTTCACTCAGCAGCCACGATATCCATCCTGCTAGCCTACTGCCATATTGATTTTTTAATCATCAGGTGCAGATCTTTTAAATATCTCTGGAATCAGATCCACATATCCTGTGGGTGCCTTCAGTTACTGTGTTTTTTGGAACAAGCTGCCTGCTGATCGGAGATCAATTAAATCTGTGCCAATTAGGGATGTGCCTGCCGACTAATTTTGTAGTTGACTAAACGAGGAAAAAAAAAAACTTAGACTATCTAAACTAAAGTTAAATTTGAAAATTGTGTAATGGACAATGTCAAAAACTGCCTAAACAAAAGCCATTTGGAACCATTAATCATATTCTTCAATAATGAATCTATCTTTAAATGCTGCTCAACTGTGTGGGACCTTGCATCGTGGATTATGAACTCTGCACGCTGCACTCCAGACAAAGAAGAAGAAAAAGAAGAAAAAAAAACCCCACTTAAAATAAACCGATATGATATGAAAATGCGTTACTACAAAAGATGTTCACGTATTATTAAAATGTGACAATGTGTCAATAAAAATTTAAATCTGAAATAACAAAACAATAAATCATCCGTCCACCCGTTCTGAGCCCTTACTGAACAACTGAACTCCTCATCCATGATCTTGTTCTTTCACTTTCAAAATAACTAACAATAACAAATAAAAAGATCAGGCTTAGATGAACAGATTTACAGAATTCTATTAAACAGCTCCACCTGGTGGCAGACGGCTGCACTGGTCATCATTTAAAATATTAACAGATTAAACGACGAGTGGCGACATTCAAAAACAGACTCGGAACCTTTTTGTTCACACAGATCTACACACGGTAACTGTGTGTGTGTGTGTGTTTGTGTATTCATATCTTTGTGGGGACCAACAATTAAAAGTTTACTGTATTTGTGGGGACCAAAATCGCAGTCCCCACAAGTTTGAAGGCATTTTTTGAGACTCAAAATGTGGTTTTAGTGTGAGAGTTACAGTTAGGTTATGGTTAGGTTTAGCGTTAGGCATTTATTTTTGATGGTTAGATTTGGGGTAAGTGGCTAGGGAAAACATTATGTCAATTAGATGTCCCCACAAGATATGAATACCTGACATGTGTGTGTGCACGTGTGCACGCTGATTTAAGGGAGTTAGGTTAGCAGACTAATTAATGGACTCCCAGCCGACTGAAGTCAGGAGTACAGTTCTTTATGATGCACAGGAGGAAATAGCTCTAATCTAACAGGCAGCGACAATAGATAAGGAACTGTAACTTTAACTATTGGAGATCATAATCCCTCCTGGTCTTTATTTTTCATCTCTCTTGATTGTTAACTTACGATAAAAGCAAATCAGGAATACCCGATGAGTCGCGGTGTATGCAGTATACTATACTACGAGGTACCTGTGCGGCGTGCTGTAGTGTTCCAGTATAGCAGCTGCTTTGTCTCCAGACAATCCGCTGATCTGCATCAGCTGTCTGGCAAACACTTCTCTCACCGTCTGACACTACAGGGGAAGAAAAGAGCGAGGGCAGGGCAACCAGTTTAATTCAGGCTTTTGAAGCAGATTCACAGAAACATGGCAAAAAAACCCCCCAAAACAAACCAAGACGCACCTTGTTTTTAACTGCACCATGGTTGAACTCTGCAAAAGACATAAGAGAGCAGGAGGGGAGCCCTCTCTCTTCTTCGTCACTGCCTCCATCGCCCTCCAGCTCTCTGGAGCGACAGATCAGCGTTCGGTTCTGAAAAAGGTTTAAACAGGAAGCTAAACAAAAAGCAAAAGTCACAGCTAAGGAAGATGCAAGACTGATTTTATGTTATGTTAACATGAAAATGATCCTCATGACCCAACTAACAAGTGCTGATATACAGTAGAGACGTGTGCACAGGTGGAAACTGGTGCTGCTTAATCTTAATGTGACAGCATATATTCAGATATAAATCTTACCAGCACCAGCACAGAGAGAAACGAGGATGAAACACATAAAAAAGAAGAAATAAATGATAAAAATAGGAATGTTTTCATTTGCAGCCTTAAGAAACAGACGTAAAATCAGAACATGTATCTGTTTGTGTTTACCTGGTACAGTTTAGTCAGGTATCTTGTCATGATGGTGAGGTACGCCGCCGACTCCCTCACATCCTGGACTCTCTTCACAAAGAAACCGTCAACCACCTAACACACACACACACACACACACACACACACACACGCACACACACACTCTATGTAAATACAGTATATAAAAAAAAAAAAGTAATGAAACTCAAATATCGGCAGGTTTCACAGATATGGTTGTAATTATTAAAAATAAATGTATCATTTGTCAGCAAAGAAACAAAAATTGGACAAAATACAAATCTACTATCACCGGTCGCCTCACTAGGTACACGTGCTCAACTGCTCTTTAAACATCTAATCAGCAAATCGCATGGCAACAACTCAATAACAATGCGTGTAGGTGTTGTATAGACGACCTGCTGAAGTTCAAACTGAGCATCAAAATGAGCACGAAAGGTGATTTAAGTGACTTTCAATGTGGCATGTTTGTTGGCCTGAGAATTTCAGGAACTACTTTTTCTACAAAATCATCTCGAGAGTTTACAGAGGATGGTCTGAAAGAGAATCTCTCTCTTTTTCGTCTAAACAACGCGAAAGCATGGATCTATCTCGCCTTGTATCAAAGTTCGGGCTGACGTTATAATGGTGTGGGCGATATTTTCTTGGCATATTTTGGGCTCCTTAGTATGGTAGAGTATGGCTGATTATGGTCATGCCCATCCCTTTACGACCACAGTGTACCATCTTCTGATGGCTGCGTCCAGCAGCATAACCCACCATGTCACAAAGCTCGAATCATCTCAAACTGGTTTCTTGAACGTGACAATGAGTTCACTGTACTCAGTGACCAGATCACAACCCAACAGAGCACCTTTGGGATGTGGTGTAATAGGAGATTACATGATGATGCCATCATGTCAACATGGACCAGTATCTCTGAGGAAAGGTTCCAGCACCTTGTTGAATCTGTGCCATGAAGAATTAAAGCAAACCTGAGAGCAAAAGGAGCTCCAACATGCATTCAGCAATGTGTACCTAATGAAGTGAGTGTACAGTTGACAACAGCTGACAATGGCTCACATATCCACTTTGCATGAAGTTAAGGTTTATACACAACGCAGCCCCTCGGAAAAACCTTTGAATTAGCCTTTGTTAATGTTAAATAAAGAAGGATGGCTTATTTGTCATCTCAAATATTTTCAGAAACATTTCTCTGGACTCTTTTCGTCATTTCAGAGAAAGTTTGAAAGTGAGCTTTTTATGTTTGTTTCAGTTCGAGTGTGAGCTTTAAAACGCCCTGTGGACCTATGCAGTACTCTAAGTGTGCACTCTCCTACCTGTGTGTTGACTATGGCCTGCTGCAGTGTAGTTTCAGGTAAGCTCAGGTGAGAAGCAGCTGATCCACACTCCTCTACTAAGTAGATGGGCTTACAAAGACCGCACCTCTTCAGCCGGAACTGATGGCGGGAAGAAAACAGACGAATGAACAAAAGCAGGAGTGGCTCCTGCAGCCTGACGTGAGACAAGGAACAAGCACCGGGTTCTGATAACGTCACTGCTTTACATTTTTCCTGTTCATGCTCATATAAATTCAGCTTAGCTTGGTTTCATCTTGTTTGTAAAAAGCACAAATCATCACCTGTAATTTTGAAAGGGACGTGCCAGTTTTTCCACTTCACAGATTAATAACTGGATTGGATAAAACCGCGCTACACACCGACCTTCTGTTCCCTGAAGCGTCCATCGATGATGCTGCCGCACAGGTCGTCCATCCTCTTCCTCTCCACTATGTAGTCAAGGACGAGCTCCCTGCCTACAGGCGCTCGCAACTGACCTGAGACATGATAATCATCCCTGTAGTTAAACAGGCGGGGCCCGGGAGCCCGTCCGTCAAACATCAACGCTCCCATTCTCTCCTCCTGTATGTGTTACCTGCAACAGGTGCCACCTTTTCCCGAGCCACCCACAGGAAGTCCCCGACGTTTAGTTTCCTGATGTCAAAGCTGACTCCATTTCTCTGAAGCTCTTTGACCAGCTCCTGCTTGCGATGGTGACTCCCACTACATAACAAATAAATGCATAAACAATTCCATTTTATTTATTAAGGTGCTTCACATTGTAAGATAAAGATCCTACAATAATACGGTGAAAACCCAAACAATCAGCCGACAACCTATGAGCAACCACATGGCGACAGTGGGAAGAAAAAACTCCCTTTTAACAGGAAGAAACCTCCAGGACATTACCCAGAATGGAGCACAACATGGTTATGAGAGCAGTGTTATTGCATGACAACACAATAACAACAGTTTAGTCAGTAAATGTGAATGACTGTGAAAAATACTACTGATAGTAACACATTTATGTATATATTTACACTTTACACTGATATCCAGACAGGTCTCTTACCCAGTGGTCTCGATGAAGTCAACACAGAGCATAATTTCATACGACCCAGGTAGGAGACATTCTGCGTTCGGCTTTCTGCTTGTGGTCTGTGAATTCTGTGGTTTCCCCGATGAACGCGCGTCGTCCGTGTCGCAGCTAACCTGAGTGACGGCGGCTCGTCTCTCTGCAGAGCTGTGAAAAGAAGAGGATCGTTTCATTCCGAGAGGGAAAAAAAGGAGGAGATGAGGATTCACTCTTTTAGTTTCCACTCACTGTATTCTGTTCTCCTCCTTCTCTTCTTCATCTTCATCACTACCAGTGAGGTCTACGACGTGATCGTCTTCCTCAGTCGCCTCTGACTCACTCCTAACCTCCTCTCTGTCCCCGTCTTTGTTCGTCTGCTCTACTGATGCCAGTCGCTCGGCCAAAGCCAGACCTCCTTCTGTCAGAGAAAACCTGAAAGAAGCACAAAGCTGGTTATCCCCAGACACCAGTACGGAAAAGAAAAAACGCTGCATGGTGGGTTACATCTTTGTCATCGTTGTAAGGATGCAGTTTAAACTTATAGCTGAAACAGCAACAACTTTTAAGTTTTAGCAGCACGTGTGACAACAAAAAGCTGCCAATAAGCATCAAATACAGCAGAAGAGAGACAGGTATGTCAGTGTACAGTGAAATTTGTTGATTTGTTAATACTCTGATTACAAAGTTGATCCTAATTTCAGTCAAAATTACACCGATTGTTCTTCTTAGCACAGTAGATCATCTACCTCCATCTAACCCTGTCCCTAGCATCCTCCTTCACTACACCCATAAACCACCTCTGTGGCCTCTTTTCCTCCTGCCTGCCAGCTCCACATTCAGCACACTTTGTCCGCTATCCCTCCTCTGCACATGTCCGAACCATCTCAGCCTCGCCTCCTTGTCTTCAAGCCTGACTTCAACCTGAGCTGTCCCTCTGATGCACTCGTGTCTAATCCTGTCTAATAACAATTAAGTGTTTAAAATCTTTAATCTTAAAGACTGTTCATAATTACAGACCTATTAACAGCACTGGTTTGCATTAGAAGAAATGCTGACAAAGTTTTCTTTTTTCTTTTTCCTATGCATGTAGGGAGTTTTGGTTTCCTGCATTCATCTCATTAATATCTTCTTGTCTACATTTACCTTAATCAGTGCATCTTTCCCATTTATTCTCCTTCCTCCACACAAATATGTGCACATACATATATCCACACTGGTGGCCGTCTTTCTTGCTAAAACTTGTGCAAAGTTGAACTCAAAACTGCTCATATATAAATTTGAACATTTCATTTTGATTTCATCCTGTCTGTGTTTGAATATCTTTTTTTCGCTAAAGAAATTAAGTACATCCTAACTGCAGCGTTTTCTTTCAAAATTAGATTAAAAGAGATAATTGGTTGGAGCTGGGGTTAAATATTGCTGCTGGGCAGTCAAACAGTATTTCTTTGGTAGTCAGGTGATTCTTCCACACATCCAAACTTGAGAATACGAGTCACTGAACTCAACCTCTCAACCCTGTTTGTGGCGTTGGTGTGTAAAAAATATCATTTGTATTATAAGAGTGCAGGGTTAAAATGTTAAACGTAAGCGAGACGATGCCTCTCTGTTAGACAGACGTGGGTCACTGTAGAGTTTTTCAGGTGGTGTTTTTGTGGCAGCCGAGCCGAATCAGTCTGTGAGAGAAGGAGCTCTGCCGCCTGTCCTGTAGCCGGCGCAGAGAGTGGTCAGGATAACGGTTTGTTCAGCCACCTCCTCTCCAGTCATAAAGCCAGCCTTCCTAATCAGTTTATTCCCAGCTCTGATGCTGTGAAGTATCCTGTGCTCGCCACAACTGAGAGGCAGAAAATCTCCAGGATCTCAGCTTGCTTAGGAAGCAGAGCCTGCTCAGCCCCTTTCTGTACACAGCCTCTCTGCTGGTCTTCCAGTTCAGCCAACAGTGATCCTTTAATGGACCTCCCACCCAGCCATGATTCCACTCTGATCTATCTGTTGATTTTGATTGGCTGCACTGGCTCTTAGCCTTTAACATATTCTATATATATTCTTTCAAATACAATGATAAAAGCATAATGATAACGCCACGTTTTACCACCTAAATTAGCTGCACTTGTCACAGTCAATACGCTGATGAGCCGACTTCTACAAGACTAAAAGAAAAGAAGTGAGATTACAGTAAAAGCACCGACACGCTTCGAGCGTCCGTACCTTGCAGGATTGTGGGTCTTTATCACCAGGTTCTTCTGGATCAGAGTGCTGACTGAGCTCCAGGCGGTGTACTTACTGCCTAAATCAGGCTGCAGACAAAGAAAATGAAGGATGAACACTTCACAAGAAGAAGGCGTACACGCAGACGGATGAAGAACACATGAGATCAAAGTGAAAACACCCACCACAGTGAACGATTTGTCACAGAGATGCTGAGCTTCTGTCTGCAGCTCCATCTTAAACATGTAACCTTTACTACCAGGGACCTCGACAGAAAGCACACGGTGATAATGAAACACCGACTTTACGCTGACTGACGCTGCAGTAGTTGGAAGAAAGAGGAAAAGTGTACCTGTGTTTCTCTGTAAAGAGTCAGCAGCACAGCATAACCCCCCGACCTCTTCTGGGGGACATACTCCCTCTTCCTCTTCCTCCCTCCATCCTTTCCTTGATCACCTGCAGCATTTTTCTGTGAGGAAAAATTAATCACACGCTGTAATCTAAACAATGGAAACATCCCCTCATACTGCGAATATCAGGCTGTTTTTTGTTGTTTCTGATGCTTCTACTTTTACTCTAATCACAACAAGCACTTATTGGTGTGAAGGAAAATATTCATTTCCATGAATCTCCTCCGTTTCCAACTTTACCTTTCTGGATGGAGCCAGGATGATGTTATTGTCTGATCTGCTAGGAGGGGGCGCTCCTTTGGGGAGAGCGTGTATAGAAGCGTCAGCACCTGGAGCAGAGGAACAGGTGAAGACACGGGAGCTGGGTAAACTGGTTAGTTTGTGATACGTGATTTTCACCCATGAGATGAGTAAATATCATTTAGTGGTCACTGGACGAGGCTCACATGTCTCAGCAATGGTTTGACCGAAGACCACGTTACCAGTTCCACTGATTACTTTTTAGGAGGCTTTTTTTTGTTTGTTTGTTTTTTTTACACAGTTCCACCATGATACCTTTTCTTGTTTTATGAGATGTTGTATTGTGGGAAATAAAAGAAGACTACTTCAATTTGCCATGTGTTCTTTCAGTTCAATATATGTTGATGGGGAGTTTGTTTTACAGGGTAAAATATACCCGACATTAATGATACTGTTGCAAAACTGCATGTCAGTGATCTGGGGTTACGCTTCCATTAAAAGCTTGCTTCCTCTACTTTAAACAGACTGAATCTTGGTTCCTTTAATCTTTGATGATTTGATGCAAAACTACAGACACTGAACACAACATAAGTTTTATTGAGAGGACAACCATTACATGAATACAAACTTCCGGATTTGAAAAGTAAACTTTGCAATGATGCATTTTTGTGTATGAATTTTTACAGTTTTGTTCTTAATTCTACTTTTTAAATCACAAGCTTATTTTGTTTGATTGCCTGGTCATTGAGGACATACAAAGTCCAGAATGATCAAGCTCCATTATATCTTAAACACCTCTTAGCACCATCAGAAAAGAGCACTTCTCTCTCAGACTGCGGGCTTCGTTATGGTTCCTAGGATATTTAAAAGTAGAACGGGAGGCAGAGCCTTCAGCTTTCAGGCCCCTCTTCTGTGGAACCAGCTTCCAGTTTGGATTCCAGAAACAGACACCCTCTCTAATTATAAGTTTAGGCTTAAAACTTTCCTGTTTGATAAAGCATATAGTTAGGGCTGGATCAGGTGACCCTGAATCCTCCTTTATTAGTGCTTCTAAAGACTTCTAAAGAAAGGCTACTCTGGGACTTCCCATGATGCACTGAGCCTTTCTTTTCCACTCCCCTCTTTTCACTTCTGATGTGTTTAAATGTCACAATTGCATGTCAGAAACGTTTGTCTCTTCTCCCTCATAGTTAGTCCATGGTCTCCTTGTGTTATTAATGTCAGATGGCTGCCCTTTCCTGATCCTGATTGTGTCAGAGGTTTCTTCCTGTTAAAAGGGAGGTCTTCTTTACCATAGTTGCCAAGTGCTTGCTCATAGAGAAGAACAAACAAACAATACCCTATCACTTTTAAAGTGCCTTGAAGCAACTGTTTTTGTGAATCAATGCTGTATAAAGAACACTGAATTGAAACAGTGAAATAAAGTAACACAAAAGTACACATACAGTGAAATCTAGTCTAGTTCTGTATTGTAAACAGTTTAGCATTCGTTTTGGATCATCTTATCCATCCATGCGTTTGTTTCTTACCGTTCTCTCTATAATGCCGTTGCAGTTTTTCATCCAGTATCTTACAGATGCCGTCTCCGAAGTTTTGGAGGATCTTTGCCTCTTTGGCGTTCTTCAGTGGCAGTGGATATTTATTGAGTGAGTTGATGGCCTTGAAAAAGACAGCAGCACACTAAAATAAATAAAAATGAGCCATTTCTGCTTTCCTGTTGATTTATTTCACTTTTAATTCCACATTGTCCTTCAAAAACGGAAACTTGGTCGAAGCATGAAAGGATTCTATTTGCTATATTTGTGCACAGTGGTGCAGTGGTTGGTGCACCTCACAGCAAGAAGGTTTGTGGTTTGAACCGGCCAGCCAGCTGGGAACTCTCTGTGTGGAGTCTGTGCCTGCATGGCTTCCCTCCGGCATCCTCCCACAGTCTATGCATGCATTTCAGATTAACTGGTGTTTCTAAATTGGCTGTAGGTGTGCCTGTATCTGTGTTTTAGCCCTGTGGTGGACTGTCGGCCTGCCCAGGATGTACCCAGTGACAGCAAGGACAGGCTTCCGTCCAGGAGCCAACCAGGATCCTTCTTGCTTTAAGGCGAGGGTGCTAACCCCTGCTAAACGCTGCATCCTCTGTACCTTCTGGTAGGTGTACTGGATCTTCAGTCCTCTCTCCTTCGCCTCGTCCCGGAGCTCGGTGAGCCACTTGAGGAACAGCGGGTTCGGGCACGAGGGCAGGGCGCGTTTCCGACCCAACCGGACCGGCTCGGTGGCGTGCATCCCTCGGGATCTGTCGGGAAAAGCAGGAATCGTTTATAGACTTCCATAAGAAAACGAGCCAGGATATCACCTACTGTAACACCACGTGATGATGAATGAAAACTTTAGCCTGTGTAAGATAGAAGTTAGCCCCAAATAAAGTTTTTCAAACAAGCTACGGGAGCTCTGAGGGGACAAAAATGTGTGTGCAGACAGAAATGTAAAGGGAAGCTGTGTGGATGTCCGACAATGCTGATTACCTTTCAGTTGGTGACTTGGAACGGCTACTGGCGCCCTGTATTCAAAGACACAGTCCACTTCCGTGTTGACGTAAGTCACATGATCAAAAGGGGAAGGAGGCCCAAAGGATCCTAATGTGAAGAGTGCCCTCTAGTGGCGAAAGAGGCAATAACAGGGCAACCTGCGACCTGAAAAACTTTATTTAAAATCAAACCCTATATTTAATAACTGGAGGCAACACAAAGACAGCAAAATAAAGTTTGAAACGAAACTTTTTTTTTATCTTTAGAAAAATTTGACACTAATTTAAAAAGAAAAAAAAGGATTGCTGTTCTTGGTTAATGCAGGTTTCCAGCTATCTGAAAAGTTTGTGGCCTCCTTTGTTTCTGAATTATCCAGATGTATTCAGTGGGTGCACGTTTCCACAGAGCCTTGCAGCATACATCACATGTCAAGTAATTTGGTATTGTCTTACTGAAATATGTAATGCCCTCCTTTGAAAAAGATATCTAGACATTAGCACATATGTTCAAAAATGTGCAGCATTTCAGACAGGTGCACATTCCCCTGATAAGAGCACTAACGTACTGTCGTACCATCACCGATGCGTTTGAATTGTTCACTGATAACATGTCACATGATCTGTCTCTTCTTTAGCTGAGATGATTTCATGATTTCCAGAAAAGATGGTCAGATTTTGATTAATTAGACTACATAATTTTCAACTTATAAATGAGCTCAGGCTCAGAGAATGCTGTAGTGTTTCAGCATCTTGTATTTGTTTTAATGGAAAGCATTTAAAGGAAGAGGTTAGTAATATATAGACTGGCTAGGCAACTAAATTGTGCTGGAAAGGATATGCAGGATGTTAGGATGATTAAGGATGGAGGTGGAAAGGTGCTAACGAGTGAAGAGAGTGAAATGAAGAGAAAAACATCCTTGCTAAAGGGTTGAATTTTGCTGTGACGCCGAGACAAATCCCACTAGTAGAACTGATCACAGCCACAGAAACAGCAATTCGAAACAACAACATTGCAGATGTGGAAGCAGAGCAACTACAGACAAAGGTTTCAGCCTCTCTCAGCAATGCAAAGCCCCCAGCATCCAAGATCAGCATGGAGGAGAGGAAGGCACTCACATCACTTAGTAATGACAACAACATTATCATCCTTGCGGCAGACAAGGGTAGGTGCACAGTTTTGCTAAACCAAAAGACTATCATGAGAAAGTTTTGTCACTGCTCAGTGACAAAAATACTTATAAGCCTCTGAAACGAGACCCAGGAAGTGGTTACAGGAAGAGGGTGATATATTGTCTGAAGCAGCTAGAATAAGACAACGCTATTGACTGGACCTCATACCGCAGGCTATACCCAGGGGAATCTACACCAAGTCTGTACGGTTTACTGAAGATACACAAACAGGGTGTACCTTTAAGACCAATTTTCTGTATGATCAACTCGGTCACCCATAACATCTCAAAGTTTCTGACTTATTTCTGACTTCCAAAAAGACTCATTTTCAGTTATCACAAATGCTTGATTGCAGTTGTTGCTTCCAAGGGTGGCCCAACCAGCTACTAAGTTTAGGGGGCAATCACTTTTCACACAGGGCCATGTAGGTTTGGATTTTTTAATCATAAACATCTTCATTTAGAAACTTCATTTTGTGTTTACTTGTGTTATCTTTGTCTAATA
>VVHJ01038857.1:0-14558 GCA_015107715.1 Tylochromis polylepis | reverse complement strand
TCTTACATTGAGTTAGCCTGTCCACACTAGATATTGCTTAAAATCTATTTAGCTAGGCTAGGTTTAGCAGACAATGTGACCGCATGTTTGCCGTGTCCTTGTCTTTTCAGTTCTGGCGACAGGGTTGTGCGCATATCTCAGTGTGCAGCAGGACTAACTAACTGATGTTAATGGTACCTCGACATCTCATCAATGCAGGCTGCACCTCTCTTTGGTTAAATACGGCCATTACCATGAGTCTAAACATAATATTACTGTAGTTAGCTAACGTTAAATGAAACAGTAGTGTTAAAAAAAAGAAATAGAAATGAACGTTTTCATTGACAATGTGAAATGTGTATCTTCAAATACAGTAAGATAAGTTAGTTAGCTAACTTTTGACTAATGTTAGCCTAGCTGCTATCACCGAATCAGCGTAACATGCAGAAAACACATGTAGTGCTATTAGTTAACTTTATATTTTACTTATGCATCCATCTAACCAAATATATACAAATAACGTCACACCACTGACAGAAAATCCCAAAGTAAATAAAGTATTTTTACCTGAGTCCATCGGGCGCGGTAACGGTCGACAGACAAACAACACCAGCAACGTGTTGAATTAGACTCCTTAGCACCCAGTGAATGAACACCTAAATATTACACCGCTTGAGAGTACTCCCCAACACTGACTGTAGTATAAGGTGAAAAATAAACTCCCGGAATGTAACTCTTGCGCACTTTTATGCCTAACTCCAGAGATTTGCTGTGCACTGTCGCCAAAGTGCTTGCTCATAGGGGGTCATATGATTGTTGGGTTTTCTCTGTATCTATTATTGTACGATCTACTGTACATTATAAAGCGCCTTGAGGCGACTGTTGTTGTGATTTGGGACTATATAAATAAAATTGAATTGAATTGAATTGAATCTAATGAGGTTGCTTCTTAGGCTACCACAGGATATAAGAACTGAGTTCAAGGGACACCTATACCCTCAGCATATCCACATACCCACTCTGCTGAATTTTGCAGAGTTGTTAGACTATGAGCTGAGGATACAGAAATCTGTATTTGAAATCCTTGGAAATGGTGTTAAAGTGGATAGGGACCCACAGAAAGACTGACGCAAGGATCAAAAGTCAAATAAGTCCACAACCATTCTCCATGGTGCTGATCTGCCAGGAGGTGGCACCACACAGGAGTTCCCTTCACCTGCAGCAACCACAGGAGTGGCTGGTGCATTGTCCTTACTGCTCAAAGTCTGAGCACTATCTCAATCAGCGCGACAACTTCAGTCAACACGCGATATTGGATCATGGATTTTCAAGATATCTGGTACCCTCTGAAGATACATGAACGGCTGAAAGTGTTACCTCTGACAGCATTCAGTCAGGTTCAGCCTGTCGTCCTGATTTTCTACCATTGCCCACATCTCATCACACCAATGGAGCCAGTGCATGTGGTGCTACCAGCTGGACCAGCTGCAGTGATGACACGGCTGGGCTGGGTCATCCAGGAAACCAGCCTTTGAAGAGACTGCTGAAAGGACACGCCAGTATGTAGAGCAGCATCTACAATCAAATGAGAGTGCTAAACCAGATGCAGAGCATAGAGAGTCAACTGTTCATGAACTAAAGCCCGCGACTCCTCCCAGGCAAAGCTTTAGTACCCCATATGTTGAAACCTGCTTGTTCAAAATGAGAAACAAAGCCATTCCAAGGTCAGGGCTATCTCAGGAACCAAAGTTTGTATTTACCCCCGCTTAACACCTCACCCACCAGATGGCATAATGGAAAGGTCGCCTGATTGTGTCACGCCACAACACCTACCAGATGGCAGTGTTCAGGTGGGTGATATTGCAAGGTATTTGGCATGCAGGGATCTTATTAACGCTGGTCTTACAAAGTTTGCCCTGAAAATGACTGGGTGTGGAAATCCTCCTTTCTGAATGCAATCAGTGGACTAAAACTCAGCCCCCCAGCGAAGAGTTGGACCTACTTATTAAGTGGCTAGGGCATGACTCAGCACGGCATGTGAAAAGAATAACGACAGTACACGTCAGTTGTCCTGAAGTTGGACTGGGCAAAGCCTGGGAGTGCTTGGAGGAATGTTTTGGCTCTCCAGAGATAATTGAAAAAACACTTTTTGACAGACTTACAAACTTCCCAAAGGTCAGTAGCAAGGATCCTGTGAAGCTGAGAGAGCTTAGTCACCTGCTGCGAGAGGTCGAGGCAGCAAAATCAGAGGGTTATCTCCCAGGGCTAAGCTATCTTGACACTGCACAAGGTGTTGCCCCAATTGTGGACAAGTTACCGCACTGTCGAGTCGCAAATTTTGAAGCCAATATGATAACATTATCTCACCAATGCTGGGGAGGTCCAGCTTTTCAGATCCAATTAAAAATCAAATCACTCAAAAAGATCCTCTGGAAGAGAGCAGAATTCTTAAAACAGAGTTTATTAGACAACATCATATGAACAGGAGTAAATCAACACAGCATACAGAAAAGTTGACATAGCAGAAAAACGAGCAGACAAAGCGAAGCAACTCCCCAGGGATGCACAAGCCATAAGCACACAAACATGACAGACATGACAGGCAGGAGGAAAAAAGAGCTGCTGCTTTTCCTCTGGTCCCTTAATTTATATGGTCCATGACCCTACCGCCGGCTCTTTTTTCATCCCTTTGTGTATTATCTTTATACTCCTGTAACTTTCCCTTATTTGGTCGTGCATCATTTTTAATCGGTTCTTTTGTCAGTTTAATGGCCCCAAGATCTGCAAAATGGCAGTTGACAGTTAATCATATTGACAGTTTTGTCGAGTCCGCTTGCCAAAAGTAGTGTACTTTCTAATGATAGAACTCCAGGTGCAGAGCCTTAGAGAGGCCAGTTGTTACTCTATGGCATTTTGTCTGCAGCGACACTCATAGGCGCGCTCCCTACCTCTGTCCCTCCTGGCATAGAGACAGAGAGACAGCTACTCAGGTGCAGGCTCAGCAGCTGGATTAACCCTATGTTTGCACTTGTCTCATTGCTGCTTATTATTACAGTTTCAAACAGTTTTGATCAACATGTGTTCATACAACAAGCGGCACAGACTTTATTTAATATGATTGTAAATAATATTTGACCTAAGTCCTGTTTTGCGTGTGAGACTGCGATTGGGTCCTTTCCTGCCTGCACACGGCCGCGTTGTGACAGAATGACATGACCAGACAATGGACCCATCATGCAGACAGTACTGAGCAACCCACAGTGGTGAGCTATGATGACTGCTTTTTTCATTCTCCAACTCAATCCATAAACACTACAAGCTATAACCTTTCACCAGACACTTTCGGCGTTTCCCTGTTGGATGACGATGTGGACTGGGAGAACTGTTTTCATTTTGCCTCCTCTGAGCTGGGAAAAAGTAAACACAATAATCACCCTTCAGAAACTGTCAGTTCAGGCTCTGTCTATTCAGGTTTTTCAAGTCCGGTTCTGTCACCTCTGTGTCTGTTAGTGCTAAGACTGTTAATTCTAAGACTGTTAACTCCAGGTCAAGGCATGTTAAGACTGTTTTTTCAAAGACTCCCTGCCATGATGAAAGCGCAGAATATCTTTGCTAGGTCCGTTTTTGTTGAGCCCGAGGTGGCCACCCAAAGACTGTGAAATCTGCTCGTCGTGGTGGAAAGAGACTAAAACCCATTTTAGATAAATGTGCTTTTTCTGAGCGTGCTCCTCTGCCTCAGTGTTCCTGCTCCCAGGGCAGCTGTGGTCCAGTCATCCCCTGCACCTGTACAAGTTCCTTGGGTGAGGGGGGCTGGGGTCCGGTTGGTCCCTGCCTCGGTTTCCAGGCCAGCTGAGGCTCTGCTAGCTCCCGCACTCGTACTAGCTCTGCGGGTGGGGAAAGCAGCTGCCCAGCCATTGCCAGTGCCTGTCCTGGCTCCCAGGGTGAGGGTGGCCGTTAGCCAGTCTACTTCTGCACTCGTACCTATTCCTCGGGTGGAAGTGGCTGGTGTCTGACCTGCCCCAGCGCCTGTGCCGGTCCCCAGGATGAGGTCAGTCGTGACACAGCCTACCTCCACACCCATACCTACTCCTTGGGTGGGAGCTGCTAGTGTCTGGCAGGCTCCTACACCCATTCCCGTTTCTGCTGGAGGCTCAGGTTAGCCTGTCCAGCAGTTTCCCTTGTGTTCTGGAGGCTCTGGAGAGTTAGCTCAGCAACTATTACAACCACCATCACAACAACCACTACCATCACCACTACAACCTTTACTCCAGTCTCTAGCTCAGTCAGTAGCTTGGTCGTGAGCTCAGTCGCCTGCTCATGCTCAAGCTCTAGCTCAGTCGTCTGCTCAAGGTCAGTCACCTCCATCCTCTGCTGGGAGCTCGGGTGAGCTCATTCAGCCAGTTGAGGACTGCTCCATGTTGGTACTGTCAGGATGAACATTCTGCACTGCACAGCCCCAGCCGCCACATCCTGAGCTGGCTGTGTGCCCTGTGCAGCGACAGCCGGCTTCGTCCTCAGCCGGGGTCTCTGCACCTGCTGGTTCGGCATCTGTTCCAGCTGGGGGTTCAGGAGAACCACTCCAGCCTCATGTCTCGTCAGCTGGGGGTTCAGGAGAACCGCTCCAGCCTCATGTTCCCACTGGGGGCTCTGGTGAACTCAGCCAGCACCTCCTCATGTCTGCTGATGGCTCTGGTGAGTCCGTTCAGCCACCATCACCACCATCTGCGGCTTCCATGCCGTTGTCTGCAGCGACACCATCTGCGGCTTCCACGCCATTGCCTGCAGCACCACCATCTGCAGTTGCACTCCGCCTTCTGGTCCAGCTCCATCTCCTGCAGCTGCCACGCCGCCGTCCGGACCAGATCATCCGTGTGTGGCTGCCACACTGCCACGAGTGCAACCACTTGGTCTCACCTCATCTGGTCCTGTGTTGCCTGGTCCTGCCTCGGCCCAGTCAGAGGTCGACGCACTGCCTGGGTCTGCCAAGCCACATCCACGTTCACGCCAGTTGCCTGCCAAGCCACGTCCATGTCCACGTCCACGCCCGACGCCTGCCAAGGTCCGTCCACGTCCATGCCTGCTCGGCCTTCATGTCACTGGTGCCGGCCACTTTCCAGGCCATCAGCTGGCCGTCTTCCACGCGGCCAGCCTCCAAACCTGCTGTCTCCTGTGCCGCCACCACTTTTCACGTGGTCGGCCCCCTGAACAGCTAGACTATGGACTTTTGTGCCATCACTGCCGCTGGCTCTGCAGTCAGCCTCCAGAACTTTGTGATGCACAGTTGTGCCATCGACCTCTGGGTCGGGCCCCTGAGCTGTTCTGCCATGGACTCCTGTGCCGTCGACCTCCGGGTCAGCCCCCCGAGCTGTTCTGCCATGTACTCCTGTGCCGTCGACCTCCGGGTTGGCCCTCCCGAGCTGTTCTGCCATGTACTCCTGTGCTGTTGACCTCTGGGTTGGCCCCCTTAACTCTTTATGAACTATTCCCTGTGCTCCAGTGTTTTTTTGTGAACATTTTGTTCTGGACTCGGTCCCTCTGTCCTGGACCCCCACTGCCCACCCTGAGTGAGTTGGTTTTGTTTTGGTGTTGCCTGTTTTTCGGGTTTGGGCTGTCTGGAGCCAGCCCTTTTGGGGGGGGGTACTGTCATGGTCCTGGGTCATTTCGACCCAGCGTTTTGAGTTTTCTTGTATTTTCTGTCATTTTGTATTATGTTCTAGTCATTTTGTGTTACTGAAGGCTTATTCTATAATTCCTGGGTTGCTCTGTTTAGTATTATTTATTAGCTTTTCCCTTGTGCCCTTGCCCTTGGTGTCTCTCTCTGTGTATTTGTGCTTGTAAGTTCTTGTGCTTTGTGTTCTCCATGTTTTATTCTGTCATGTTATCCATGTTTCCCCAGTCACGTCTCTGTGCGTCTCTCTGTGCGTGCCTTATATTAAGCTTCATGTTATGTCTGCATCTCTGTTATGTTTTCTGTTTTACTTTGAAGGTCCGCATCTCATGTCAGTGTTTCTAGTCTGTGCTTCCTATCTCGTTATGTGTAATTCATGTCAGCTGTGTTCCCTGTGTGTCCTCATTTCCCTCGTTATCTTTCTGTGTATTTATTTCAGTATCTCCCTCAGTCTTGTGTCGCGTCCTCCCTCATGGCTGTGTCACTCTTCCTTTGTGTCTTTCCATGTGTTTAGTTCATTATTCCCAGTTTAGGTTTTGTATTGTTTTTCTGCACCTGTGAGCAATAAAGCTGTTTTTGAGTTAAGTCCTGTCTTGTATGTGAGTCTGCGATTGGGTCCTTTCCTGCCTGTACACAGCCGCATTGTGACAATGCCCCCTGTATACATGTGTGTATATATATATATCATAAAAATCCACAACATTACAATATCCAGGAAAAGTGGCTGTCTTAGGATTTTAAGTAAAATGGTCATGGTGTCATTTTTCCTCCATTTTCCTTCCTCTGTGACCTTGTTTGCAAGCAGGCACAAGCTCACAATGACCCAGGTTTCAGACTCTTAGTATCTACAACAGATCACTTTAGATCAGATATTACAGTGAGAAAGCGCCATAAGGGTTTTGTCGCTGCTCACAAGACGAAAGCTGGTCAAGAGAGTTTGAGAGAGAACCTGTGATGTGGAAAGGTAGTGTCCTGTTCATAAAAGGATAACATATCTGTTTTAGATGTTGTTCTTCCAACAGTCACATGGCCAAGAACTATAACACAACAATCAAGTGTACAGAATGTGAAAGCAGGAATCATATCTCTGTCCTTCATCCAGGACCACCCCTTGGAACGCTATGTGGTCATGGCGGGGAGGGCACAGAAGATAACTCAGCCTGCTGTAACATCAACTTGTACTGAGGTGTGCCAAGAGGCTCAGAGAGGAAGATCCTGTTCTAAGATCTGCTTGGTGAAGGTTTTCCCGAAAGCACAGCCAGAGCGTGTGACAAAGGCTTATGTTGTGCTTGATGATCAGAGTAATCAGTTGCTTGCCAGGACAGAATTTTTTGATATTTATGGCATAAAGGGATCATAGTCTCCATTCACACTCCGTACATGTGCTGGAATGACAGAAATGATGGTTAGAAGAGCCACAGGCTTTGTAGTGGAATCACTAGATGGAGCCACATCGGTCATGCTGCTGACAATAATTGAATGTAACAACATTCCAAGTAACAGAGCTGAGATACCTACCCCTGAGGTGGCGTCAGAACATTCTCATCGCAGGCTAGTAGCCTATCTTATCCCTCCACTCGGTCACTGTGACGGTGCCAAGGCAGACCCCACGACACGTGCATGTTTGTCCACATATTCTTTATTTACACACCTTCACACAATAACACGTTCACGGTTGCTGCTATACACACACAACGGCTGCAGCTCTCCCGCTGCCAGCCGCACACATCAACAACAACAATCAACACGACAATAAGGACCCTTTTAAGGCTGGTGAGGTGTGATTGCTGATGCCGTGCAGGTGAAGCCATCTCCACCGCACGGCACTGCAGACCCCGCCACAGTCACAAAGGTGAAATCCTCCTTTTACTTGTACATGACCTACTTAGTGTCCATAAGGTGAGGCAGCATAGAAATGGTCCTCACAATACCCCATACACACAGAAACTGGACCTGGGATTGGTAATCATTGGTGATGTCTGTTTAAGTAATGTTCACAAGCCTGCAACTGTGGATACCTATCACATTAATGTGCTTGAAAACAATCGCCCATCCTTTTTCAGGCCATGTCCAAATATGATTCATATCAAAGAGAATTATGGGTCCAAGGCTGAGCGTAAAGCCTTCCCTACCACTGAAACACTTACAGCTAGTGCTTCCAAGAGTGCATGCATTATCTTTGATACATCCGAGGACGATAACAAAATACGCCTTTCTGTTGAAGACCAACTTTTCCTAGAGTTCATGAAGCGAGGGATGTTCATAGATGACAGGAACAGTTGGGTGGCACCACTTCCAACTCACCAGCGGCTGCCCAACAATAGCGACTAGGTGGTCAAACCCTTATCCTCTCTTCATCGCACCCTTGAAAAAAAAGCCTGAAATGAAGAGACATTTTTTTGCCTTCATGCAGAATATATTTGATCGTGACCATGCTGAACTGGCTCCTCCACTTGAAGTGGACAAGGAGTGCTGGTATTTACCTATCTTTGGGGTGTACCAGCCACAGAAGCCGGGTCAGATCAAAGTTGTTTTCGACTCAAGTGCAAAATGTCAGGGCGTTTCTCTCAGTGATGTCCTCTTCTCTGGACTTGACCTCAATAATAGCTTGTTGGGAATATTGTTGAGATTCAGATGTGAAACTGTTGCAGTAACTGCGGCCATAGAACAGATGTTTCACAGTTTCATTGTAAGAGAGGACCATCGAAATTATTTGCACTTCCTCTGGCATGAAGACAACAATCCTGCCAATGACATCTGTGAGTATCGTATGAAGGTTCACGTGTTTGGCAACAGTCCCTCCCTGTCTGTAGCTATATACGGGCTTTGGCGTGCAGCAGCTCGTGGTGAAGAGGAATTTGGATCAGACGCACGATACTTCGTTGAGAGGGAGTTCTATGTTGATGATGTGCTTATGTCAAGGCCCACAGCCAGTGAAGCTATTGATCTACTGACGAGAGCACAGAAAATGCTTGCCACATCTAACCGTCATCTGCATAAAATAGCATCGAACAGCTCTGAGGTTCTTGATCCATTTTCTCCATATGACCGTGCAAAGGGGCTCAAGGAGCTAAATCTGGAGGCTGATGTGACACTTACACAGCGAAGTCTTGGTCTGATATGGGACCTAAAGAAAGACACCTTTACCTTTCAAGTACTAGAGACAGTGAAGCCCTTTAGCTACAATCAACAATCAATGGTCTTTTCGACCCCTTAGGATTTGCTTCACTGGTTATAATCCAAGGAAAGATGCTGTTGAGAGAACTTTCAAATGAGGCCCTAGACTTGAACACTCCACTGCACGGAGAATGGAAAGCTGAATGAAATACATGGAAAGAGTCTCTTGCCGATCTCAAGAATTTACATATTCCGAGAAACTACACTTCTGCTACGATGTCAACAGCAATCAGAAAAGAGTTACACATTTTTTCAGATGCCTCCACTAAAGCCATTGCAGCAGTTGCCTTCCTAAAGACCACTGGCGTAGATCAGAACCATCATGTGGGCTTTGTTTTGGGGAAAGCAAAATTAGCCCCACAATCTGCTCATACAATACCAAGACTGGAATTATTAGCTGCTGTGTTAGCGGCAGAGCTTGCCGAACTCATCACAGGTGAACTGGACCTAAATCTTGACACAGTTGAATTCTACACAGACAGTTGTGTGGTCTTAGGGTATATAAGTAACCAGACGAAGAGGTTCTATGTATATGTTAGTAACAGGATGCAGTGAATCAGGAGGATTTTATAAACAAAACAATGGCACTATGTTTCTACGAGTTCTAACCCTGCAGACATAGGCACAGACTCGGTGCTTGCGGTGACAGTGCCTGGCTTAAGGGACCTGCTTTCTTGTTACAAGCCAGTGTAACAAAAGAAACTGAAATGTATGACCTTGTGGACCCCGAGTTGGATGATAAAATACTTACCTTTGTCACTCACACAAGCAATGATGGGTCTCAGCTAGGATCGCAAAGGTTTAGACGTTTTTCCTCTTTGAAGAAACATCTCAGGGCCCTTAGCTTCCTCATTCATATTGTGATGGTCTTCAAAAACAAAGATGAAGCTCTCTCTTGCAGTTCATGATATCATTGCAAACAGTCTTGCACAGTAGAGGAACTGACAAAAGCTGAGATTGTCATCATCAAAAGTGTGCAGAAGGAAATGTTTGAGGAGGAACTTGCCTGCATTGCCAATGGTAAAGACACACCAAAACAAAGCTCTTTACAGAAACTCAGTCCCTTTTGTGATAATGAAGGACTCTTGATGATAGGATGAAGGCTCAAACAAACGAACATCAACCACAAGGAGAAACATCCTCTCATTATTCCAGGTGGTAGCCACGTTGCCAAGCTGATAGTAGAATACCATCTCCAGCGAGTAATGCATCAGGGATGGGTGTTCACAGAAGGTGCAGTCCGTACTGCTGGATACTGGATTACAGGAGCCAGGAGCCTAATCAAGCAGATTATCCACAACTCTATCACCTACAACAGACTTAGGAAGAGAGCAACTGAGCAAAGAATGGCAGACCTGCCTTTCAATCGTATCAGCACTGAACCTCCTTTCACCTTTGTGGGCTGGTATGTGTTTGGCCCTTGGTCTGTGGTCACAAGGTGCACAAGAGGAGGTCAGGCAAATAGTAGAAGGTGGGCTGTTCTTTTTAAGTGTCTTTGCACACATGCAGTACACATTGAACTGACTGAGTCGATGACGCATCAAGTTTCATTAATGTCGATTCTTCAGTCTGAGAGGGCCTGTTAAGCAGATTCGATCAGATTGTGGGACTAATTTTGTGGGTGCTTGCCGGGGGCTAGGTTTCACACTGACAGACCCCAATGTGTCGAGCATTAAGAAATACTTGGGAGAAGAAGGATGCACCTGGATCTTTAATTCACCTCACTCTTCCCATATGGGAGGCAGCCGGGGACGTATGATAGGGTTGTCCCGGCATATCCTAGATGCAATGCTTCTCCAGACCAGACACTCTCATTTGATGCATGAGGTGCTTTCCACTCTAATTGCAGAGGTAAGAGCCATCATTAATGCTCGACCTTTGTCTCCTATCACGACGGATCCTGACACCTTTCCTATTGACGCCTTCCATGCTTCTCACTCAGAAGGTGTGCACTCCTCTACCCCCTCCAGGAAGTTTTAGGTTTGAGAAAGATCTCCATCAACAGCAGTGGAGGCAAGTTCAATACCTTGCAAACAGATTTTGGACCAGATGGAGACGGGAGTATTTAGGGATACTGCAGAATCTGGGCAAGTGGCAACGTAACTATGCAAACCTCAAGGTGGGAGATTTGGTGCTCATCAAAGATGCACAAGTGAGGCGCAATGAATGGCAGATGAGACTTGTCAACCAGATCTTCCCAGATAAGGACAGCAGGGTCAGGAAGACTGAAGTGAGGGTCTCAAGAAATGGAACTATTAATACTTACCTGAGACCTGTGTCAGAGACAGTGCTACTGATGGAAGTAGAATCAGTAGGCTGAGTATTGTTAGATTATATTAATGTAGCAAAGCTAGGTTAGGGAGGTGTTTTTTCTTTCTCTGTCTTTTCCAGGAAGAGGAGCAGATATGAGACAAGGTCAGACGTGAACGGAGAGAGGAGAAGATCTGCAGGGAGACGGCAGGACCACCACGTTGCTTCCCAAAAGAAGATAGTCATAATAATAATTGTTTTTGTTGAACTATAAAACTGTATCGCCCGCTCTGAGGTGTCATTCTTTTTGTGAAGCAGACTGCTGGCTCACATTGAGGTCCAGCGTGCTGTAACTTGTAATATCAACTGCTGAAGCGAATTAAATCTTTTAAAGATGGAGGAGGGAGGAGCCCCACCTTCGGGCTTGAACAGTCAGCCAAGGGTCTTGCCATTTCCCCAAACTGGCTGCAATTTTAACATCCACCTGTCTCTACAGACTCTCGCTACTTGATTTTTTTCTGTGCATAAAACAAACAGTATGTTTGTTACAAGAAAAATAATTTTTAAGATTGAAAGCTGCAGATTTACAGTCATGACTTGGAGAGGGTAAAACAGTTTAAGTTTTTGGGTATATAGCTGAATGGAAAACTTACCTGGAAAGTACATATTCAGGAAATAATTGATAAACGTTAAATAGCTTTAGATGTTATGAGGTGTCTGGTTGAGAGTGAGTGGGGAGCTGAGCAGAAAGCATTGAAGTCATTATACACAGATTTAAGAAGGTATTTGATAACGGCAGTATATCATTTGGGTCAGTATCAGTTTTCTTACTTAAAAACTAGATGATATTCAGTATCAAGCATTAAGATTTATAAACAGGTGCCATAAGAACAATTCCAACATCAGTCAAGTCAGCTTTATTTGCATACCATGTTTAAAAGACATCAAGTGTTGGCCAAAGTGCTGAACAGAGGGGCAATGTAATCAAATAAAATATATATATATATATATATATAAAAAAAAAAAAATTCCCTGCTCACCCCCCTGTGAGCGGTCTATCCTTCAAGCTCGGGTCCTCTACCAGAGGCCTGGGAGCTTGAGGGTTTTGCGCAGTATCTTAGCTGTTCCTAGGACTGCGCTCTTCTGGACAGAGATCTCCGATGTTGTTCCTGGGATCGGCTGGAGCCACTCGCCTAGCTTGGGAGTCACTGCGCCTAGTGCTCCGATTACCACTGGGACCACTGTTACCTTCGCCCTCCACATCGTCTCGAGCTCTTCTCTGAGCCCTTGGTATTTCTCAAGCTTCTCGTGTTCCTTCTTCCTGATGTTGCTGTCATTCGCTGTCTCACTCCTTGGAACAGATTTAAAAAACTGTGGCAAATAAACTTGGCTCTGCCTGTGACTCACTCTTTGCCTCTCTTCCTCCTTCCATCTCCTCATCTGATCTATCACACTCCACTTGCTGTCCATCTGAGAACAAGGCACAATTTGCTATTATTATTTAATTATATTATATTATTATTATATTATTTAATTATCCACACTTAACAACTCTTGCACCTAATCCACAATAAAGTAATGATAGAAAAATGTTATAGAACCAAAACATTGCAGTTGTGTTTATTATTGTTTTCATACTTGAATACCTCTGCGATGCAACAATTGGTACATGTGTTATTGTTACCTGTGCTCTTTTTAATCCAGCTGGTGAGGGATCCACTGCTTTTAGCAGCCTCACATAGTTCCTTTTGTTGCTGTTTCCTCCTCATGTCCTCCACAAAAAAAAATCTGTACACATAAAACACACATACTCATGCACATACAGTGAGAATTTATACCTTCTCCAGAATACTATATATACTATGGCCACAAGTTTGCATCATGGTGCTGATCTATAATCCTACTCTTATTATTTATTCATAGTACTATAATAATGATAAAAAGTAATGAGAATAAAATAAAAATAAAAACTATAAAATAATGTATTTATGAAGATTTAATTTTTGACTATCCACTCTGTGCAGGCAGAAAGCTTATTAAATGTTTAAACTGTAGAGATAATATAATTTGCTGCTATAAAATCAGCATTTTGTGATATTTGAAATATAAATCTAATATAATCTGTTTCTTAAAGTATTTTCTTTAAAATACAGTGTTTTTTAAAATATTGTGATTATAATAATCCATAATTACGTGGATATGCATATTACATAGTTTTTAGTGGCATATAAGATTAATCCACACGCACACACATATTTAAAAAAAGCCTCAAGAAAAGGGCACTTTGGGGACCCAAGAGGAAATGGGCAGGTGCTCAAGCCCCCCTGCATGTAACCCCCCGGCCCCGGCCCCGGAGACTTTTATTTTCAATAAGAGACAGTAGAACATGTTTTATTGTTCTGTTCCAGTTGGTGGCGGTAATGCACCAGAAACGTTGCTTGCTAACCACTATTAACCAAGAAGAAGCAGTGCGCATACTTTAAAGATATATCTGTTAATTATGGTAAATTACTTTTTGCTGATGATGGAGTATTATGGGTAAGGGGGAAAAATGTAGACCATCTCATTAAGAAACTTCAAGAGGGGATAGGTAAAGTGGAAAAGTGGGGTGTGGAATTGGGTTTTAAATTTTCTGTCGAGAAAACTAAAGTCATGTTTTTCACAAATAAAAAAATAGGGGAAAATAAACAGTTATACTTGTATGGAAAAAGTCTAGAAAGGGTTGGTTGTTTTTGTTTTTTAGGTGTAGTTTTTGATAAGAAATTAACTTGGAAAAATCACATAGAGCACACTATGGGGAAAAGTAAAAAGGTACTTAATATTATGAGGTGTTTAGCAGGGTTGACATGGGGTGCCAATTTTGATGCGCTTAAAAGTATTTATGTCACGTTAATTCGCTCAAGAATAGATTATGGGTGTGTGGTACATGGGTCAGCGGCTGAAACTTGGCTGAAGAAATTGGATGTTATCCAAGCTCGAGCAATGAGACTTTGCTTAGGGGCAGTTAAAACAACGCCAATATGTGCTCTACAAGTGGAATACAGAGAAATGCCACTATACATTAGAAGGCAACAGTTGATGGTTAAGTATTGGATAAATTTGAAAGGTCATAACAAAAATCAGCCTGTTAAGAAAGTGTTGCGAAATTGTTGGGAAAGAGGAAAGGGTTTTAAAAATAGTTTTGGATGGGTCGGGGATAATAGGGCTAGAGCATTTAAAGTATATGACAAGGAATTCAGTCAGACAGTACTGTGGCCTTTAAGGCCCACATGGACATGGAAATACATTAAAATAGATAGATCATTATCGGATATTAAGAAGAGGAAATTTATAACAAATATGTGTCAAGAATTTTATAATAGAGTGGAGAACAAGTACAGTGACTATTTACAGATGTATACAGATGGATCGAAAGATCCAAAAACTGAAGCAACTAGTGTGGCAGTGGTAATTCCGGAATTAAGCATTAAGATTGCAAAAAGAA
>VVHJ01038851.1:3342-20159 GCA_015107715.1 Tylochromis polylepis | reverse complement strand
TGTTGGAGTAACGTTCAGATAGCTGCTCTGCTCTATGTTGGTACAGGGCATTGAAGATGATAACAGTGGGTGGATTATATTCTTAAACTTAGTTACAGCGCTTTCAGAGAGACATCTACTGTGATAAAGTCTACTCTCCACTGCTGTGTAATCAATTGTTGTAAATGTAAATGTAATCAGGAAATGATCAGACAGGAGAGGGTTTTCAGGAAACACTGTTAAATGTTCAGATTCTATGCCATAAGTTAAAACAAGATCTATTGTGATTAAAGTGGTGGGTGGATTCTTTTACATAAATAACATATGACTATTGAAAAGTTAAGTAAGGTACGTTAGATTTTGAAAGTTGCTTAAATTAACATGTTAGATCTTACCTGAAATTGAATGAGTATTCAGTAATGAGGACTTATTTGTCAAGAATGTATTCAAAAAATATTTTTAAAAGCTATGTTTTTGGGTTCTTGAGTACTGGTGACAGGATTGTGCCAAGCATAGCACACAAAACCTAAAATATGTCTCAAGGCTCATCTAAACTGATTTTTTGAATATGGTAATGAGTTCATTGTAATCGAACACTCCAGGGGGGCAACTTTGTGAAGTGGTGATGATTTGCGTCATGTATATGCAGCCAGAAAAAAGCAAGATGTACCTAATAAAGTGTCACCTAGTTTGTATAGTAAACAGTTACTGTTGTGAACCCTCATATTTAACATAGGTAAAGTTTAAACTTCTTCTAAGCCTCCACACTGACGCACAGAAACACTGCACAGAGAATGATAAAAACATGATGCGGGTGAACTGAGGTAGACCTCATATGTAATATACTGGAGAAGTCTACAGGTTTCATATTAGATAAAGCATGTAAAGCCAAAAATAAAAAAAAAACTAACCCATAAAAGGTACATTAGGAATCTAGGCACTTCTCAGGGCCACATGACTTCTCCTGTTGTAGTGAGGGTGGAGATAAAGAAGAGGTCCATCTTTCTCAGCATGGAACACTCATTTGCTGATGTTAAGGAGACAAGCCTTTTGTTTTGAACCATCACCTCTCTATGTTGATAGGATATCTCCTCAGAAACCATCTGAATGCAAGTACTCCTCCCTCTGCTGTATGTATCTACGGCATCTAAATTAATGTTGTTCTCTGTGTGACTTAATCTAATAAGATGTCTGGATTTTTACATTAAAAAGCTTTGTTGCTTTATCTGAGTTCATTTAAGGCCTCAGACTGATCTATCTTCAGGAGCATGAAGTCACACCAAACTGCTCAGCTTGTGAATTGTGAATTGTTCAGCAGGAACAAAAGGAATCAGAAATGACAAGTGTTGACAGTGAACAATGACTAATGTGCCTGTGGAGAGCAGATACGTCATCAAATACTGCCAAATCACAATTGACATGACAGAGTCTGCTGATGTGCTCCCTAAACCACACTACACCTGACAAACTGACACTCTAAGACATAATAATGTGACACTAGTCTGTTTTGCATGTAGTGCTGCCATGAAAATATTAAAGTTTTCTGTAGCGATCTTACAACATTAGTGTGGATCAAAAAATAATAGAAATTATTGAAGCTTTTAATAAGAATGTATTATCTTGCTTACATGAAGAAGAAATTAAAATGGTGGCTTTGACAGCGTTAGACAATATATAAAAGCTAGATGTAGCCAATCATTGTCTTTGGAAATTTTAAGGCCTCAACATTAGTATTTTGCATACTGCCATGATGTTTTTTAGAAGTAAGACATGAGCATAACAAAATGGTGTTATCAAGTTTAATTCACAGACTATGTCCATGAATTGTATAGCTGCAATGCACAAATGCAGGTACCTGCTGATTAGTGCTCTCCATAGAGGTCAAAACTGTTTTCTGTACCAGACTCTTAAACTGTACGGGGACATTGGGCATTTTAACATGGGAGTCTTTGGCTACTGACTCTTTTTTGGGGGGCAGCCTGAAGTGGCCATTAGAGGAACAGCAGTTTTTGGTAGACTTATTTATTCATAATTTTGGCTTGTTGCTCGGTAAAAACTTATAAGACTGAAATACTACAATCAAATACTACCTTTTGAGTAACAGTTTTAGCCATAGTAGTAATAGTAGTTGTAGTATTATGTGGATTTAAAAGAGATTCGATATAAAAGTAGCAGGGTAAGTAGAGAGGGGTAACGACATAGTAAAAAGAAAAATAAAAAAAAAATACTTGCAACGCCTTCTTTTCTGTCCATTCATTTCTTTTTCAACCACAGAATCCAAACAAAAAGAAACAAGGATCCCAGTATAGTCAGAATGACATTGTTAGTATTGTTAAAATGTTTTGCCTGTTGATAATGTATGAAACATCCAGTGGTCCCCTGATTAAACATTAAATGAGAAAAAGTCCATACTGACTATAGCATTAACATTCATAGTAGTGAGATTATGTTCTTTAACTTTAATCAAGTGCTTGACAAAGCAGTAAAAAAAATAAACAATGCTAAAGTCACAGAATATTGATCTCATTTTCCTTGTTATCCGAACGGGGAAAAAAAATATATGGAATGTAAAAAAAATTTCTTCAAAACACATTTGCCTGGTTCACTGTGAGGTTGGAATTAAACATTATTTAGGGGGTAAGTATAGGCTCTCAGTGAAATTCAAGCTGGTTAATTTGAATATACAACGACCTACTTTGACAGCGCTGCATTTAAAAAGTGTTGGATTTTAAAGCCTTGCATCACATTTTATCCAGGATCCAAAAACACTGCATTTCGCATAATGCAAACAAAGGCTTTCGGGTTATTTCCACAGACTGGACAGAGGTGTGAAATTGGTCAGTTGTCCCACTAAAAGTAAAAATTTGTTCTTACTTTAGCAATATTAATTTTCTGGAAATTACAGTTTAAAACTAAGTATAGTATAGAACATTTATAATCAACTATAGAACTATAATTAGCTGATCTTAACAAAAAAACGTTATGAATGAACTTATCTGTCTCATACAATCTGTCATCAAGAGCATTGATCCATAACACAGTGAATATGTTAGGTGTTGTAATTTACACTAGCAGAAAATGTAGCAAATAATTTCTAATAGTTGGGCCAACTGTGGTTGGAAACCTGAGACCTCTCAAGAACCATGTTACAAACTGAATGTAGTCGCATAAATAGACAACATATGGCAATGTATCCCCACGGTGGTTTGATTACATTCAGATCACATTCAGATTCTAGTGAAGGTGCCACTTTGGCTGGGGAGTGTACTGAGAGACTCCTTTCTCAGTGAGGTCTCGCTCTGATTGCTGCGCTCACATTTGGCCAAAATAAGCAAACTAAGTAGGAGAGAGCACTTCAGAGTTCCAAGTAACTTCTCTGAGCGAAAAAGGTGTGAAAACGCCTTAAATCTCCCAGACGCCTCTTCAGGGGTCGTGTCATCTATCGGCACTCCCCCTCCTCGTAGCTGACTTGCATGCCTAATCAGTTCTTATTACTGATGCTGGTTTGCCTTTAAAAGGCTGACAGAAGCACTCTGCTGTGCCATACTTCCCTCTGCAGGCACTAGAGGAAACCTCTTATAACTGCCCTGCAGTGAAAGATGGAATGATATGTTAGTGTGCACAGTGCTAGCCGCTGCAATCTGCATGAAACTCTTCCTGGGAGAATCAACCTGTATCTAGCTAGTTTGCTGTTATACATTGGCCTATAAATCACCTTCATCTTGATAATACCTTAAAAGAATCAAACTGTGAAGAGCAATTAAATACAAAAAAGAAATAGACTAGAATAATCACACAAGAGACCTACTCTGATGCTGATTTCTGTGTGGATAAATAGAACAATATCTTGGTAACACAAGCATGAAAGTATAAAAAAAAAAAGAGTCCCTTTTTCCATCCTCTATCAGATGATCTGCAAGTTGCAAAGCTATGGATTGAGCTGCAATCTCTCCCGCAAGCGTTCATATCAGCCACTATCAGAAACATCGTTATGACTGGAGAAATGAGAGCATTGCAGTTCTAATGACTGAGGTGTCAATCAGATGCTGCCGGCAGTGTTGTTGTGACTATTTTATCTTGGCCTCAAGTTTAATTGTGTTTTTGCTGTCTTGGCAGTGGTCCTGGTGTCAGATGAAACGGATGTCTGAATCGCAGTCTGACATTTTAGTTGCATGAAATATATACAGACCCACAGAGCCTTTCGTTTGTTCAAGTATGTTCTTTTCATCAGTCATACACAATAACAAGAGCAGCAGGATTGACAGACAGTGTCAGAGGACCAGCAGAGGTGAGCTCTGGAACTGAGGATTAGTCTGATTCTTTGGCTATCATCATAAAGAATTGTGGCATGTACCAAAAGTTCAGTGACATTTTATTGATCCCTATACAGGAAGTTCAGTTTTTGCATGTGCGCCACAGTGGGAAGTGAGGTCAGGGTGAGCTGTAGAGCACTGCCCCATGGAGCTGGTGCAAATTTAGAGTGAATTACTCAAAAACTGGTGTCCTTTCAGTTTTCCTTGACTTTGATGAATAACATTGTGTACAGAAGGAAAATGTGTCATAGAAAGAAAATTCAGCTGAACCGACACAAATGCTAATGCACTAGGGCTCTCTAAGATGTCATTACAGAAGAGCAAACAGGATAAATTGCCCTCTAAGGTGCCCACACAAAGGAGAAAACATACAGTATTCTATATGGCTGTCTTAGTTCTGGGTCAGTCAGAATGGAGGGCTCTGTAGAATGCCCCTATATATGACAGCCTGGAATGCAGTGTCCTCATAGGTACACTTCAGTGGAAAAAAAATATCTCCATAACTTCAAAGCACTCCCAAAAGTACGAAAGCATGATGAAGTGCATTTAAATGAAGGGTTTCATTGTAATTGGATGAGCTGGACGTTTGGATGCTTTGGATTAAGTAACTTCATTTTAACCATCCAAACTTGGATGCCTGAACCACCTCAGCTGGCTCCTTTTGATGTGGGGGAGTATCAAAGCTGGCTATCAGAATGTCATTTTTGTTCTTGCAAGTCTTGGAAAAAAGGCAAAAAAATCATTCTAATGAAAAAAACTGTACACATTTTTCCAAACTCTCTCTGGGCAGAATTTCCTTTTATGGGAACAGAGTTTTCAACCAATTTTCAACCAATAAATCATCAAGCTGACCTTGATGGATGTGAGCCAAGTTTAAAGGGATTGTAAACATGACCCCACTCAACATGCCTACAAAGTTTGATCAGAATTCATTCAAAACTTGTCGAGTTATCATGTTTATAGACAGAATCACACAAATGGAAAGGCTGAGTTGTTAAATTGTTGTAGTTTTCAAACTAGTCAAGTGAGTTGTCTCACAGTTCTCTCAATGTATATTATGCTTTTGGATTTAGGACCAAATAGACTGAACTTTAAGCCAAATAGTGTATTATCATTTTTATTTTGTCAAGATCAAGTTACCCCAGATTAAAGGTGTCAAAGAATACCTAAGTTCCCTGCTCCTTTAGGTCTACACAGGAGCAGCAGCAGAAACACTGATATACTTTGCTTGTTTGATAAGAAACCCTCCTGTAGTAAACCTGTTACTGAAAACATAATAGTCAATTCCCCAGGCCTGGTTCCTAGCCTGATGCCAGTATCCAATGGCTTCTGGATTGCTCATGAGCAGAATTTAAAGCCCATGAAATATGGAAAAGGGCACAGTGTTGGCTCCAAGCCTGGCCACCCACTCAGCCCTCAGGCAGGGGTCCACTGCCCCCACCAACCCACGATCACCCCAACCCACCTGGGTGTGTTAGTGTGTGTGTGTGTGTGTCTGTCTGTCTGTGCCTATTCACAACACAGTGTTTGCTAAATTGGTTACACACTGTTCTGTCATTATGATAAAATGAGCCTTGATTGCCCAATGCTTTGCCAGGTAAAATAAATTTGTTATTCTATTACAGGGTGATGGACAGGGTTGCCTCAAGATAAATGCAAAAAGTCTTTAGCGTCACAAGCTTTGCCAGGGGCCATTTTTGCTCCATTCAAATGGCTTTTGCCAAGTGGCAGGATGGCTGCCAGTTTCCACAGCAAAGTCTGCCACCTGTGATGGATGGCCCAGTGGGTTAGGCTACACAAACGCAGCTGTGATTGCACGGTGCCATAATGGAGGAAAAGGGGGGGGGACCTGTGAGCATGAGATAGACAGAGGTTTTATAAGCTTTCATATTGCTTTGAGTTGAAACATTGAGAGCAGATTCAAAGCTCTGAGACTGTGGCGAATTAGCTGCGGTCAACCATAGCTGCACCAGTTTGCTCTGTGCCCTGACAGTGGAATAATTGAACAAAAACTTTGAACTGCATTTTTTTTTACTTTTAGACAAGCCAAGCACAAAATATTTAGGATTAGACACAAATCCACTGTCAGATAAAGGGACAGGGAAATTAAATTAGAACTGCATTTTCTTTAGAAATCCTTCATAGTTGCACATCTGAGGCCTTGAGCAAAGCATTTAAGGATGACAAAAAGCCATTACAGTTTCTTTTGATTTTTCAAAATCTGTTACCAAAATATCAGTCAAAACTGGCTTCAATTGATCTCTGTCCACTTGAAACCATGAACCATGCTGTCACGATGAGAAAACATCCTGGCTGCTTTCTACTGTTTCTTGTGTTAATTTGATTGATTAGGATTGATCAGGTTGATAAAGAATATATGACGCTCACCTTTGCACTTTAGAGTTTTTTTTTCTATTAGATAAAAATCCAACAAAACAAAAAAATAAAAATGTAGTGAAATGAAATAATGCTATATTATTCTGTTACATTACATATTCTGTTTATGTAATTAAGCCTGATTGCCTGCTTACATATGCAAGATGACTTTGCAATGAGCATTATTCAGTATTTATAATACTTTGCATTTAGTTTAATCTCAAATAATAAAGATGATCACATCTAATAAGACCAAACAGTGTAAATATGGAAAATAACATTATTCATTAATAAATAATAATAATAACATTATTTTTCAAGCTATAATCTTTAGTTTTCCTATGTGTAAAACAGCATGTTATCTCTCATGGCCTGATATATACAGTGGATTAACATGAGCACTTACTGTGATTTCTCCATAGAGAGACATGCTGGATGTCAATCAAATCATGAAGGATCTGGCCAGCATGGTTCATGAACAAGGAGATGCAATAGGTAAGCTACTGTCCCGTTTTGTTTTTTTTTGTGTATGCCTTGAATTTTTACATTGCTGACTCTGACTAATTTATTACAGATAACCTTTTGTATGCTCATTTTAATATGATGTGCTTGATTAGTGCCCTTAACTTGAACAATCTGCGGGACAAAACAACCTTTTTAACCTCCACCTCCCTGCCACGCTGACAAATTTTCTGATGAGAAGCAAAAAGATGTGGGTTTAAAAAACAACAGTGCAGAGTGTTTGAGAAAATCCATTTAGACACCCTGATATCTATAAACGGCTCTCCACTCCCTGCAGGTGATGTAGACTTGGCAAAAAGAATGAAACTTAGCACATAGATATAGGGCAGATATAAAGGCTTTTCTGCTTTTCTGGTCACAAATGTGCCATCAGCTATGTCTGGCTCCATCATGAGCATTCACTGGAGAATTAGCTTTTACTTGGTGTCAGCCATATGGGAAAAAGGGACATACCTGAAAAATGAAGCTGTGATTTTGGCTTTAGATCATATCTAACTTGAAGTGAAAGGTCTGACTGAAGTGAAAGGCAGATGCCTTTCCAAATTAAGGTTACTGTGTTGAGCTGTGGTCTGTGTGGCAACTAGGGCTGGGTATTGTCACTGATTTCTATATATGGTTTTATTCTGATTCATGAGGTTGATTAGATTTGATTCAATTTTGACTCCGACAGTCAGAAATATTATAATTACGATCATTTATAAGTACATATCGATATTTTTATATCTGTGTATAAAAACAAAGCTGACACTTGTGAGACTTCATCAGAGGTGCGAGCATCACAGCAGATGCCTTTGTGTCAAAGTAACTGAGGATAAAACAGAAAAATATGAAGGAGATTTTCCTGGCCTGGTTTTTAATAGCGGATAACCCCCTTCAAAATATTCTGCAGTAGATGAAAAACTAAAGAAAACCATGAATCAACATATGAACAAGTGTTTTGCAATTTGGCATGATCTATAAAAATGTTAATTTCTTCTGTATTAAACAGCAAAAATTCGGCTTTCTTGTCAGAGGTCATTTTTGAAAGAAAAAATAAAGCACTAGCCGACAGTGCTGCACACAACGGTAGACTGGTGAGTAATAAGCAAGCGAATAATGCAGAACACAGAGATTTTTGATGGTAAACTGGTCTTGAAGTACACTGAGAGGGAGAACTGTCCAGGAAGTGAACAGCTCTCTTCTTTTGCTGCTGGTTCAGTGAACACCCGATGGCGTGTCCTTGTACGTGCTGTCGGGTGAACGATCCGCGCTTTGTGTGTACATCTTTGTGCGGAATCCCTTTACCTGCTCTCATTTGCTGTTTTAGCTGTTTGGCGGCTGTTGAAATAGTTTTGTGAGCTTTAACCTAAGATTCTGGCGTTTCTGGCAAAATACATTTATATTTAAAAATCGATTCAGGATTTAATGAATCGACATCGCATTATTCAAACTAAAATCGATTTGAACCCACCTCTAGTGGCAACACAGTTTGGGCTGTTGCTGGAAAATGCTCACTTCATTGACAGCCCACTTGCTTAGCCAAATAAATAACGGGGAGGCTAGCATTGTTTTCAATAACAAATGATTTCTTATTTTTTTGTTTGTTTGGGGTTTTTGTTGTTTGTTTGTTTTGTTTGGGGTTTTTTTGTTTTTTTTTGGGGGGGGGGCATATTTGTCACACTTTTAGATCATCAAACACATTTTATTATTAGACAATGATAACCTAGCACGATGTGTTGCTACTCCGCTTTTGCCAGACACGTTCTATTTAAGGCCCTTTTTGATTCAGGGCTTTCAAAAGAAAATGTGGTTATTTACCGTTAATTCATAATTTAACAACTGCCAGTTGCTCTTTCACATTGTGCCAGGTAGGTTTAGATAGCTTTATTTTCTTTAATGGATGACATCATCATTTAAAAACTGAATTTTATATTTACTTGGTTTATCTTTGTCTAATGTTAATTAATTAAGTTATTTGATGATCTGAAACACTGAGGTTTCACAAATATGCACAAAAAAAAAAACACAAGCATGAAGGGGGCAAATACTTTTTCACTTGCCCTTTTTGGTTCACTGTGATGGATGTGAACCAAACTGTAATCCTACTCCAAACCCATACCGCAACCTAGTGAATGGAAAGTAAGTCATCATTTCACACGTACAATGGGCTCCCAAAGTCTGACACGAAATCAAAAATCTGCTTTATCTTTTATTAAAGATAATCACAGATATACGCTACATCCAGATGAACAGAATCAACTTTTTGGGATTTACTTACCTAGATGACTGAGCATGCATCAAGACTTCTAAAAGAAATGTTTCAGATTCTTTAATTTTTCTAGGTCATCAAACAAGCTGAAGCATATCAGTATCAGTTTTCTTGAGCTAAGATGAAACTCAGGTAGATTTGATCAACTCATCACGGACTTGTTCAACTAAATCAAACTGCAGCCTTTTTTACTTGTTTTCTAGCTGTGTCTCAAGTTTCCAACAGAGGATTGCTATGTAGTATTGTGACAGGCAGTAACACTGTCAAAACTAAGTCAAAATGTCAGAAGTTAGATTGTTATTTTGAGAAAAGAGAAGCTTTCGCAGCATTATTTAATGGCTAGACTGAAGGTTTCTAAGAGGGCAGACCTCTAAAACACTTGGTGAAAACTGGATCACTTGAATCGAAGCAGGATTTGACAGACCAGAATAAGCACACCATCAAGCCTTGCACTACTGATGGACAAGCAATTTTGTCTAAAGAATTTTTAAAATTCCTCTGTCTAAACAAGATAGTCTATTCATAGTCTCAGAGAATGCATAGAGTCTGTAAAGACATACTTTGGAATGGAAAAAGTTTTATTTACTGATGAATCCAATTTTGTGGTTCGTGGTAGTAATGGAAGGGTGTTTGCAAGGAGACTGACTGAAAAGAGAACTCATACAACAATGCGTCAAACCCACAGTAAAACACTGGGAAGATTTAAAGGCTTCATTTTGCACTCTGGTTTGTATCTCTGTGGAGAAGGATTCATATTCATAACTCAAAGATATGAAGAACCATTTCAACCCAAAGACCAAGGGCAACTGTTTATTATGGACTTATTGAAAGTCACCACAAACCCACTGAAAATTTTGGGGGAACTTAAACAATCAAAAAGACAAACGTTCCTGATCTCAGGAAAAGACACAATAGTGATGACTATGAGGGTAGCTTTATTTAAACACACACACACACACACACACAGAATGACACTTCAGTGTCTTGAAATACTCAGGATTAGTTGCATTGCTTTATGGAGTAAAAGGTGTGGGTACTTCATGGGGATGTGGGTGTGTGATGAAGTTTCCTAGGAAGAATGGGAAGAACTTGTGCTAATTGCTACCTTTTTGTTACAGAGTGCCCTTTTGTTTGCTACCTTCAATCAGGCTAATGTAGATACCCTTTAAATACCCTTTAGAGTCAGGCTCACTAAAACTGGCTTATCCTAACTGCAAGAATGGATAATATGTTTTTGTTTTTGTCGTTGTCTGCCCTTTTCGCCAATGTACTAGTCTTAATTAGGCTGGCTAAAATGTAGAGATATAAATGATGCGCCAAATTCAAAACTATTTTTAAGGGTAATTTTTCTCTGTTTTGTCATCATTTTATTATCTGTGAACTTTGCAAAATATGCAAGGAAGCTATTCCCACTAAAGGTGGAAACAACAAATTTCACCACTTGAGGAATAAACTGCCATTTCATACAGCAGGAATGCAAGGTGGGTATACTAGCAGCTAGTGATGTGCAACCCAAAGTAAGCAAATGACTCAAGCAGCATCTCTGGAGTATTCACTTACACTCCATTTGACAGGGAGACCAAGGTGGATGAAAATTATGTGGTGATGTGTGTACATAGTGGTAAAATGAGGGCTTCAAGCAACTGGCTAAAAACATTGAGCCAAAATGCAAGGTCCTGAGTAGAAAATATTTATCAATTCAAGTTTTAGTATGCAACATTATTGTTCAGCCTCCTGAAGAGTTTAGTCATTGTTAAACTAAAGTTTTAAGCATTTTCTTACATTTTTACTTTAAAATCTGATTTATGCTGTTACTGGATATAATGCTGTGTCATTACTGTTTCACTGTAAAGGTGCTGCTGGCACTTTGTGTCAATAGATTCACACTCCGAATTAAGTAGTCTGTCATCAATGGCAGTACATTGTTTGAAAAAGGGAAGGTAAATTACCTCCCTTTTGTGTGCACTAATAAATGCTACTGTCTGACAACTCCAATCAACAATGAAATGTTGTTCAGTATTTTTTTTAAATATATATATATATATATATATATATATATGGTCATGCCTATCATTAGCTTGAATTTCCTTGAAATATCATGATAACTTTGGGGCAAGCTAGTGTGGACATCATCATCAGTACTGACTCTCTTTTTTCTGCATTCTGAAAATTATTTGGTCATCCCACCATTTCTAATACATAGCCAAAATTCAGGGCCTTTTCACACCTATAGTTCATTCACTCTAGTCCAAAAACAGTTGATGAATTTCTAAACTTGTAGCTATACTCTGTGGTTCGCTTGGAGTTCACTTGGATTTTACTCTGTGTGAAAAGAGTCGAACCACAATGTGTCACCACAAACCATGTGGGAATGTTCAGTCAACTTACTGGCCACATGTGTCTGGGGTGGGAGCAACAAAAATAAAAACAGGAAGAAGGTGCTGTGTTCTGGACTATTGGAGAACCCAGAGAATTAAGTTCATTAAACAGCTAGTTGTTAACTTGTACAGACATTTGCCCAGAATACAAAGCATACATGGCCATGTACACCTGGTAGTTGGTTCGGATCAAGGTTGAATCACGTTCACACAATAAATGAACTACTCTAGAATTCATTTCAAACGGCACTTAGACCACCTACTCGAAGGTTTCTTCGGTTCAAACGGTGGAGTCCAAAACAGTTGGAGGTAATAAGCCACTAGTGGCGGGTGTCATCTTGGAGGTGGCCTTAAGGGTTGTCAACACACTGTTGATCACGTGAGCTGTCACATGAGGCGTGGTTTGACGAGGATAGAAGATGTGGGTCATTCCCATCAATGGGCCCACAGGTGAAACCTTTGTGAGACAATGCCCCACCCCACCATGATGTGAGCTATTGTGGTCACCTGAGGCCAGATGTGAATGGGAGTTGAAATGCCTGAAAGGGATCTCAGGACTGCACTGTTGGTGGCTGATAGCTGATGGTGTAAACCACTACCTCTGCTACAGTAGATGTCAATGGCATCCTTTACTCGTCTCTTAAACCATCTGTCTTCTCTGTTCAAAATATAGTCACTGGCATCCTAGAAGTAGTGCTTTTCTCCTTAAAATCCAGGTGTAAAGCTGGGTTGTTTCCTGTTAAGGTGGTGTTTGTAGAGTGGAGAGCTGTTTGTCCTATGTAGAGATCTGATCACTTCTCACTGCACTGCACCGCATACACGCATAGGCATGTTAATAAATGGGAGCCTTCACCAGTTGGTCTTGGACTGAAGAAGACTTTTGAATGAGGTGCAAAATGTTCAGAAGTCCAGTTGCCTTTTTTTCAAGCTCTTAAGATGACCATGACCCGGCTCTGACGGAGACCCTATCCAATCCAATCCAGTTTTATGTATAAAGCACTTTAAAATACCCAGCACAGTACCAAAGTGCTGTACAGTGAAAGTTAAGAAACAATAACAATAAAACAGACAACATGAATGAAACACATACTAAACAACAATTAAGACATTATCATTAAAAGGAACAGGATAATTTAACAAAACTAAATTAACATAGAATTAAAATTAAGATTTAAACTAGGACCAAGACCAACGTCTCATGAGGTGTCAAAAGCCAGGATGAAAAGATGGGTTTTCAGAAGTGATTTGAAAACACTCAAAGAGGAGGCCTGCCTAATCCCTAAAGGCAGCTCATTCCATAGTTTTGGAGCTGCTACAGCAAACACACGATCTCCTCTGAGTTTGCACTCGGTCCTGGGTACATTCAGGAGCAGCTGATCAGCTGACCTGAGAGAGCGGGTGGGCATATAAGGCTGCAGTAGCTCAGAGAGATAAAATGGGGCTAGGCCATGAAGAGCTTTAAAAACAAATAAAAGAATTTTAAAATAAATCCTAAAAGAAATTGGCAGCCAGTGAAGTGAGGCTAGAATTGGGGAGATGTGCTCAAACTTTCGGGTGCCAGTTAAGAGATGAGCTGCTGCATTTTGCACCCGCTGTCGATAAGAAATAGATGACGCACTGACCCCTATATAAAGTGCATTACAGTAATCCAGCCGAGTGCTAATAAAGGCATGGATAACTGTCTTAAAGTGATGCCTTGTAAGAATTGATTTTATTTTTGCCAACTGCCTCAGGTGAAAGAAGCTTGACTTTATAACTGCCTTTATCTGACTGTCAAGCTTCAAGTCAGAATCCATTATAACCCCCAAGTTTGGGACAGTTCGCTTAATATACTGAACCAGGGTGTCTAAAAATACACTGTGAGACTCGGTGGAATAATAGATGCATTAAAAAATACATTAGATTCACAGGGTTCCACTTTTGTCCAGTAGTTCATTATCCATGCTAGACAGTTAGAATTCAACAGGTCTTGTAAAGTTTTGCTTGTCATTCATCCTTATTTAGTGAAAAACGACCCTCATGAAGTACCCAGTATATGTATGTGGGTATATGTAATGACTGGGACAGAGATTGTGTCACCTCCTCATAGCATGATCACAGAGCTTTTAACCACGGTCTTTATCAATGAACGGAGCTACTGGTTCATTTATCATGGAGTAATTTCACAGGGTTGGAATATCATGAGATTATTTGAAAGCTCTCTCATTATCCATGTTCTACCTTTCCACCAAGTTTCATGACGTACAAATGGCACTGATCAAATACCTCCACCTCTGCTTTTGCCTTTTGCAGAGGAACAGAGTGTGTTTACTTTCTTTCATAGTTCTCAACTTGACCTATCTGTTAACCTCTCCTCTCCATCATGCAGCCTTAACAATGATTTACGCTTGTCAACTCATCACCCCCTGCCACGCTCAATTCAGACGAGAAAGATATTAGCTCAGTGTAATCAAGGTCTCAACCAGTCCCAATCAAGGTTTAGCCCCCCTCCAGCCTCCTCCTTGATGTGATTTCTGTCACAAGTGATGTGAGGGAGGAAGGTCTGAGAGCTGAGCTAAAAGTCACCACGTGTGACAATGATGTGAATTTCACAGCTCCATTATGGGAGCTTGTAGTTAGTCTTAAAATGATGAATACAACAATGAAATGCAAAAGAATCATTTACATGAATCATTTACATATGAAGTCTGCAAAAAAACCCACTTTTACTGTAGACACGGTAACATGATTCAAGGGAGGGAAAAATATATTCTTCAGCCAATTTAGCTTCTATCAAGGGAAATCATGTCCAGGTTTAACAGCAAAACTGGGATTTTGTTTAAAGGATTATGGTTATGTTTCATAACACATGTTGACAGTGCATTAAAAACATCACCAAATTACTGAAAAACATGATCACTTCCAACTAGTGGGAATACCAAAGTCCTGCACATTACAGTTTGTAATGGTGCTTATTTTACCACAGTGCAGAGTTAAGAAGAAGTTCACCTCAGTCACATTGGAAATGGTAATAAACAAATGAAGTGTGCATCAGAGTGTGCATTTAGAGGAGCACTGTATTGGCTCAGGCAGACCTAAAGTTATTTTAACAGGACCGCAAACCAACTTTCTAGCGTGTCAAATAATCATGTTCTCGACTTGGTGCAAAGTAACCACTTTCTCAGTGAGTGTGAATTTCAGCCTAATCCACAAACATTAGTGGAGTTACTTTTCTTCAAACTCTACTCTGAAGCTATTCAAAATAAAAGGAGAGAGTAAATATATCACCAGGAGAAAAAGTGAAGAAAGACTGTGACCATAAAAAAAGGTAAAAATACAAACCACATGCGAGAACAGGCAAAAGTTACTGAGCATGTAATAGTGGCTTTACTATTCAGTCAAGTCAGCTCTATGGATATCCACTTGAACCACCTGAAAGCCCACAACACTGGCTGTTACCCAGCGACTAAGTCATCACACAATAGCCGTAGGTTCCCCAAGTAGCTTATTCATCAGCTTTCTCACTCCTGTTTCTGTCTGTTAGCCTCACTATTATCCATGTTTATCTTTTTACTGTAGAAGTATGCTTTCAGTTCAGGTTTTCATTTTTGGCCAAATGTGCACGCTCTTACTTCAAAGAGGGAAGCGGATTTAAACTCGCATCTGTCAAGACTGTAAATGACTCACTCCCTGTCAGTGTATTGTTAAATAATATCTTACTACTTGCAAAGAATGTTTTTTTTTGTTTTGTTAAGTTTTATATCACTATTAACATTTTATAAAATGTACACACAAGCTGTTTTTTTAAAATAATTTTACCCATCTATCATATATCAAATTACTCAAGTACACACAAAATGCAATTTTTGAATAGTGACCTAACAAAAGGAAAAATCCAAACCTACCCGTCTATGAAAAATCAACTGTTCCCTAAACCTAATAACTTATTGTGCCACCGTTGGCATAATCAAGTGGTTGCAATAACAGGCAATGAGTCTTTCACATCACTGTGGAGGAATCTTGGCTCACTCTTGTATGCAGAATTGTTTGAACTCAGCCACAGTGGAGGGTTTTTCAGCATGAACAGCCTTTTTAAGGTCATGCCAAAGCATCTCAGTGTAGCAGTTTACATGGCAGGACTGGTAAATATGAATATCAACAAAAGATGACAAGATAAGGCAGAAAGACAAAAGACACGTGCAAGACTCAACATATATTTAGTAAGTCAGATCATTTTCTTGAGTTTATTCAGCATTTGCACCATGTAAGGTTGCTGGCTGTTTTATCTTGAACCATTAACTGATGAAAGTCTCGTATCAAAACTAAGCAACTAAAAATAGTTTTGAAAGTCCGACAGTGTGTGGGAGTCAACAGTGGAACGCCACTTCTTTGAGTTTTAGCTTTAACAGAATCACCTGGAATAATCTGAACATGCAGTTTAAAAAAGTAGACTAATACCATTAGGCATCTTTTTCAGTTCACTTTCAACCTTATAAAATCCAGGCAGCAGCAACCCAGTCGATTTGGGTATGCCAAATTCCAAATATGGAAAAAGAAAAGAAGAAATAACATCCATTGCAGTGTTAAAGCAGCAGGTAATGTACAACTAGGTTACTAGGACACTTGTTCAGCAGACAATCTGAAAGCAAAATGGTTGATATTGACATATGGAGTTTGATGATTTTGCATAATTGTCAATTTTTGAATTGCATGCTGAAACTGAACCATAACAACACAATATAACAGATGCACATAGCCATTACATATCCATGCACTGTAGCGGTAGGAACAAATACTTTTAGTAGAAAAAGTAATTGCTTTTCATTCAGTCATGTGTGTTGATGTGCTAAAACAGGTCTGCTGGGAATTAAAAAAAATATATCAAAAAACAAAAAAAGGAAGCTTGAAGCATCTTCACTGACGCTCATATAGCCAAGCACCACGTCTTGCTGTTTAATCTGCAGGGCATGATTTGGATGGATTGTTTTGCCAGATACATACTCACACTCATGCACAGAAAAA
>VVHJ01038845.1:0-12774 GCA_015107715.1 Tylochromis polylepis | reverse complement strand
CACAGCATTATCAATTCTAGTTTTTGTGTTTATTATGTGCATGACTAGAGTGATTGTGTGTTGAAATCTAAGCACTTTGTCTTGTAGAGACAGCACACCAGAGTTGATGCTACTAACATGCAGCTCGTGCTTCACTTTGAGACAGCATAAGATTGGATAAGACATGTATACAAGCTGTTTTTATGACTTACAGTAACATTTTAAAATCAAGGTACCAATCTTTATAGGTTGTGTGAACAATTGCATGTAAAATGAATGTGGTGGGCGTCAAGCTTAGAGAAGAGAGCTGCTAAAAATGATCTTACATGAACAAAACAGTACTAAACAGCAGATTGTGGAAAGTGCGTAGCTGTGGCACTTCTACCCTGCTTGAATTTTGTGCCCAATGCACGAATGTCATGTCTTTTTAAGTGAAAAAGCTCCTATATGCTATTTTTAACTGTATATATAGCTTTAGATAGATGGAACAAGCAACTACTATAATCATTTAGCAGAAAGAAAAGAAGTGTTTTAAGAATGGATTTGTCATTTGCGAGACACAAATGCTAATATCAGAAAGCTAGCATGTTAAAGATAACGTTTCAGTGAAAAGTCTATTAGAAATCTTAATAATGTTACTCTAGCTTGACATGTGGTTAATATTTTCTTGTTGATCTTGTTGGCTAGAAGAAAGACAGTATTGAGCGTGGCTTAAAATAGGCTATTAATATGAAATTAGACAGAAAACAGGCAGTTTTGCATTTTGCTGCCCCAATTCCTGCTTACACAGAAACTACTGCACATTTCCATGTAATAGGCCACAGCAATAAACATGAACATGAACTCAATGGAAATAGTTTCTTGAACGTGCCAGCTTTCTAATGTTTGCATTTAGCTCGAAGCACATGTCAAATCTATTTTTACAAGTGCACAAGTCTTTCAGCTAAATGATTATAGTAGTTGCTTGTTCCATCTAATACTATATATAAAGATAATGAAATAGCACATGGGAGCTATTTCACTTAGAAAGAAATTACATGGTATGCATTAGGAAGCAAAAGTCAAGCAGGGTAGAAGTGCCACAACTACACACTTTCCACCATTTGCTATTTAGTTAGGCGCAAATTTTTTCAGTATTTTTTTTTTAAATTACACAATAATTTATAACAGCTTGCTTCTCTAAACTTGAGACCCACATCATACATTTTACATGCAGTTACTCACACAACGTATAGAGGTGGATCTCTTTTGTGACTAAGTCATAAAAACAGCTTGTATACATGTCTTATCCAATCTTATGCTGTCTCAAAGTGAAGCACGAACTGCATGTTAGTAGCATCAACTCTGGTGTGCTGTCTCTACAAGACAAAGTACTTAGATTTCAACACAAAATCACGCTAGTCATGCACATAATAAACACAAAAACTAGAATTGATAATGCTGTGCTTTGGCTTAGCTGTTACAAAGTGCGTGCAGAGGGATTAATTAAATAGGAGCGTATCTGTTCTGTCAGATGCATGTGTGACAGATGAGCTGAAACACCTTCAGTGTATATGCACCATTGGTCTTGATTTTTACTTGGTAACTGATTAATCAATCATTTCACCATTGCTAGGAAGCTAATAATTGATTTACTGATATCAGTTAGCTTTATTTATTTATTTTTTAATTTTAATTTTTTATTTTTTGGACATAGAGAAATCCAAGTCTGGATGAATGTTAATACTGGAAACTGAAAAAAGTAACTGGAAACATTTATAGGGCAAACACTATTTGTTAAAACATGACCAGGTATCCTGTTATTCATCTGAATAAATATTGTGAACACAGCAAGAGGTGTGCAAACACCCTGAAGACATTTGCTAACATGCAAATTATTATGCACATGCAAACAACATCATAAAAGCTATGTTTGTGCAAACAGAGTAACTTTCACATCATGTGTGTATAAGTTGTACTTGCCCTTACTTGCTATAAAAAATGGTAACTGTGACATCAATATCAATATGTGGTTTTAAGACTAAATATACCATGACCTGACCCACTTGTGAAGTGAGCCCAGGTGCAGATCAGTTGGACTCAGCATGGCAAATATCCGATTCAATCATAAACCCTCGCTGAAATTCAATGGTTAGGAAGGGCCTAGCTAACTTTGTATAAATTGCTGTGATAAATAACAAATCCATGAGGCACATTAACCAATCATTGCTTCCAGGTCAGGCCCAATTAAGTCACAAAATGCATAAAAGCATGAAGTCTGAAGTCCTCTGCATGAGTGAAAGGAATGAGTTAAGGTGCTGAGACAAACTGGAGGTCTTCATTACTGAGTGTATTACTCACCACTCAAATTTCCTGTGAAGAAGAACCGCTCAAATGTACCTGCTAAAGCTAAGATGTCTGCTGCCACAAAAAACCTCACATTAATCACATTTTTCATTGAAATTTTGGTGAATGAACAGGAAGGCATTACAACAACAACAACAACAAAAGAGAGGTAGAACTTCAAAGATGCCTGTGTCTGAGTAAAGAATATGATTAGGGAGCTTTATGTCGCCTGCTGACAGCCTCTGTGTAGCAAACTTGCAGCTTGACAAAAAAAAACAAACTGTGAAACTGAAATAGACATTTCAGCTGTCATTTAAAGGAATGTCAGCTTCTGTTTTATTTTTGTGTATACTCCTTTAAAAGATAGTTTCTCTGATCTCTTGTCTTTTTATAGTTCATACACCAGATACTCTCAGTGAAATGTTTTTTTTTCCAAGTCTAAAGTCTGCATAACAGAAAAAATCCCCCCAACAAAGACCTGCAAACCCTGACCTCTGATCCTCCAGAGCTGTAGAGAGAGACAGTTAGAACTACCAGTGCACAGTGGTACAAGTGCACACACAGGACAGCGCTCAGTATTTGCTCAGGGAATGTTGCAGTATGGCAAGGAAAAGTAATCCTCATTAGCCAAATGTTAACTTTCAAATCTACACACACACACACACACGCACTTGGTTGTGAATAATTAGATAAGAAGGCCTGTTCATGTGTACAGAGATGCAAAATATTAGATTAAATTTTTTGTTTCATAAAGTGACATGAGACTGGTAAATGTTAATAAATGCATGGCCATATGAAAGTGAAGAAATCTGCAGTAGAATATGTTGTAGAGGCCGAAAAGCAGGCACCTCAAATATTTTTGAGCAGGCTGAACTCATTCTATTTTAAAATATGATTTAGCATAAATTGCAATTAAAATATCCTATCAGATAAACTTAAGAACAATTAATTAAAAACAATATCAGAAAATATTGTAAATACAAATAATAATGAAGAAATAAATAATAATACAATAATAAACAAATAATAATAATTAAAAAAAAAGTCATACTAAAGTGTGCCAAAAAAGACAGAAATATAAAATAACAAAAATGTACAATAAGCTCAGTAGCAGTAAAATCATTCAAATAAACAAACAAACAAACAAATAAACAAATATAAATCTTAAAAACAAAAACAATAAAATACAATAAAGCTGCAAATTCTATACACTGAAAAATACGAATAAATATAAAGCAAATAAATTGCTCATATGTAGACAGAATCAGCATTTTAAATGCACTACTATTTCTGAGTACCACCTACAGCATCAGTCAGTCAGATGTCTCATATTACAGCGCTGAGGCTGCAGTTCTCCTTGAAGCCACCAGAGGCTCCCTAGAGTTTCTGCAGCAGCCCTGAGGAGGGGCGCGGCTCTCTGCACCGATTCAGGTCAGTGAGTTCCTTGTGGTGAGGAGAACAGTCAGGCTTGGTGCCAAAAATGTGCGCGCGCACACACACACACACACACACACAGAGTCAAAAAAGCAGTGGGACAGCACATTCAATAGCCTTATTATTAGACACTATGATATTTTCAGACCCTTGTAGTTATTTGAGATAGAGTGTAGGATGGTGGGACTGGATGAAACCCACAAATTAGCACATATACCACTACATGAGAACAGGACATATATGAGCATCAGCTGTGACCTACTGTAAATATCAGCCTGTATGTTAGTTGGGTTTTGAAAATGTCAAATGTAACTGAAGCTGCTTTACCTCAAAAGACCCTAATACAAGCAGAAAAGTGTATCATGTAGCTTTGCAGTGTATGTGCGTGCATGTACACCCTGGGTATGTGTGTGTGTATTTTAGACAGTGAAGGAGGGCTGGGCTCCGTGTAGTGCTGTGCAGCAGTGGCGATTCGGTTACATGTATAAAGTGCAGGGTGGAGATCCAGGAGCTGTGAAGCCAAGCTGGCTAGTGCTGCTACAGTACTGCTGTGACTGCAACACACACACACACGCATTCACACACCGAATGAGGGAAACGAGGTCGGCTTGGCAATCTGTCAAATTTCTCCCTCCTCTGCTCGCTCTTGCCAAATGCTGCGTAGAATAGTACTCTACACACACACATACACACATATACACACAGAGGGGCCCTGCTCTACTGCACCATTTTAGAAGGCTTACAGCATACAGTGCACACTTTACACACACTGCATTTTTTTTCTCCAAAAATGAGCACTGAATAAAAGGCCACATATTAATCATGCTGAGTGGATTCACCTCATGAAATGTCCTTGGAATTTTGGCTGCACGGTGGTACGTTCCCCCTCCCCTCCCTCGATATCTTTTTGTAGCAGCCAAAGCTACAGTATGCATAAATGTATTTTCCCAGACAGTCACATCTTGAGCTGGTGCCAATTTGTAGACAATTTGTAAACTGTTAACATTCAGTAGTAGAATATGCTCTAAAAGGATCTTTCATCGTAGCACAGAAGCCTCTGTTTCCCCAAGCAACTCAATTACTTCTCTGATGTGGCTTTCATTTTTCATGGTAACGCCTCCATCCTGACAGCTGTAGTACAAAAAAGAAAACAACGGCAGAGTGGCTTTTGCAGTGAGAAAAAAAAAGTTTTCAGACGCTCACAGGAGCTGCACTAAATGCGCTCTGCTTGTAGGCTCAGTTATGTAAAAAAATCACAGACAAGCTTGTGAGTGACATTCAGGTATCACTGTTCTTCACAGCTGCCTTCCTAGACTCCCACATCCACGTTCACCTTGAGAGTAATCTTTATACCCTTTTCTCGCTTCTTTTTTCCATCCCTTTCCCACCTCCCTGCGTGAGAAAAAAAATCAGTTTGGCCGATATAATCCCTTCTGAGTCCTCCGTTCTATTTTAAAAAGGCATTGGCCGCTACACAAGCTAAGCTGTTTAATATGAATACAGCAGTGGTTTCTTGTAGTTGGTAGTTGTGTGTTTGTGCATGTGTTGGGGCTATATATGGGCTAACTGGGCTAATAAACAGGGATTAGGGGACACATTGGCACTGACTTGGAAAAAAAAGAGGAGTACCTCATTAGAAAAGGCAAGCGGACAGATTAGACCCCCAGTAGTTGTGTGGATTATAGAGGAGCAGTTACCTAACATGAGACGTGGGAGTGACATAGGACAGAGAGAGGTAAGGTCATTTAGGGACAAAGTTCAGAAAAACTTGATGCATTGATACTAAGAGGAAAACGCACTAATCAGAAAGGCAATAAGATTATTTTCTTATGTGGGCAACTCCAAAATCTGTTTCCAGGTCTTACGGCACACTACCACCAATGCGAAACAAGTCGTATGAAGCGGTTTCTCAACAGTCAGCGTTTGTTGGCACAAAGTCTGAAAATGAAAATAATCTGCAAGTGTGAAGTAGTGAGTTTAGCAGATCTCTGTAGCCCACGTCTCTTCTCTGCTTGAGGCCAAAGGCTTGAGGCTGTGGTGTTATTTTTGTGTGTAGAGTGGGACTTTTTGAGCTCACATAAATATTTTTTTGGCAAGGACAAAAGCTACATTTTGAAGGGATTTTTGTTTTTTTTAAATCAAAGAATTACTCAATCTGAGCAAACAAACAAACAAACAAAAATCCATTCTATCAATAAATGTATTTCACTGTTTCCTATTGTCTGCTAAGAAACAATAATGGCCCCTCTCGCTCAATCTTGGCTTTTCCTCTTGCTCGGATCACTGCACACGCTTGCACACCCGTATAATGTACCGCAAAATCAACTGGTCACAGACCTCGAGAGAGTAACTCTGACTGGCTGTTTGAGCTCCAGTTAAATCACTACTATACTGCTATACACTGTTTACCTGTCCTATACAAGTCTATGGAGAAATTCCTTTTTTATTTTACCTCTGTAAACACATCTTCCTCCTTTTTTGTATGTTTTTTAAAATCAAGATGGTGATGTTATGTTTGATGTTATTTCGTTGTTATCTGGCACTGTTATCTGTGTTTGTGCTTGCTTCTTAATTCATATTTTTCATTTATATTTTCCCAGCAAATTTATCATTTGGTTTGTCATTTTAACCACAAAGATGTTTAAATTTAAAAGAGAAACCATTTTTATAATAACTTTTTTAATAAAAGCCAATCTTATTTTTATATCCTACAGATCATTTCCAGGATATTTCTAACTTTTTCTAACAAATTTCAGCCGTGTTAAAGATAATTTTCTAACTTCTACTAAGCATTTTACCAAGTAACCAATAAGACCACAGCCTTCAGATGTTATCATTTTTTTGGAAGTTAGTTCACTAATTACAAGTGAGGCTTTGAAAGCGGGGGACTAATTATAAAAATGATTGTCATTCCTAAACAGTTCATGCAATACTTTTGTTAAACTGACTTGGAGGAGTCCAACCTTCTCTTGAACTCCATGGTCAGTTGCCTTCTAGAAGAAGGCCCGACCACATCGTTCGCTCGTTACTCTTTTTATTCCAGTTGTCGTCTCTAACAACTCATGCCGAAGCTTTTCAGCCGTGTCCTACACACACAACAACAACGACAGTCAGGACCCAGGACACTCTTTTATGCAGGGGAGGCGTGATGAGCTGATGCAGCTCCGGTGTGTCAGCCTGCCCTGCAGCCGCGCCACAGACCATGCTCCACCGTACAGGCACTTGTGCAGGCATCTTCAAACCACTTTGCAACCCACTTCCACTCCAATTTGATGCTGTTAATGTCAGCAAACAGAGCAATGCAGCCTAATATATATTACTGGTGAAGGAAAATCAATTAGTAATGTGCTGATACTGTAAATTTTGGAATCAGTCTGATACCAAGTAAATACAGGGCCAGTATTGCTGATACCAATATTGATTGATATAGAGCAATACTGATACTTTTAGCTTATAAAGCCTTATGAGGCTATAACTTGTGAGCTGAATCATTATCATCATCAATTTGTAAATTCTGAACACATTTTAATCCCCACTAAATTGCTCTGATCTTTAATTTCATATAATTTGAAAGTTGTTTTTGGAGATGTAAAGCACAATGTCAGTGTGCCTCTAGAGAACCTTAGGTCAGCTTATGTTGTTTAAATGTGCTATAGACGATAAATACAATAGATATTACATACAAAACAAAAGTGGTCAGACATTGTTCATAGTTTGTGGTATACTTTTTCATTTGCATAAAAATAATAAATTTAACTGGCCAGTGGGCAACACACTGAAATTAAAGGATAGAAACAAAGTACTGATACTATTGCAATAGTATTGATCTCATACCAATACCAGCGTTGGTATTGATACTATTGATATTTGGACCGATCCGCCCACCTCACAAAAGGAAATATAGACAGAGTTAAGATGTTGAAACAAGAATGCAATGGTAGACAGTACAAATAACAGCTAATTTTGGGAAAGAAAAAAAATTACAGAAAGCAATATAGGCTGCATCAAAGAGAACAAAGAGGTAATGTTACCTCTTCTGGGGTGGTGTATATTAAGCATACATTTTAGGATGTGTTGACTAGAAGCATAAGCTAAAAACTCATATTTCTCTCTTTCAGTACACCTATTGAGTTTACAGGCCTGCACAAGCAAGCTCAGCTTACAGTGTCTGACTTTGTGCTGTTTGAGTGATAGCTGCAGGATCTGCATTAAGAACGCCCAGCTCGCTCTGCCTCCTTTGATCGCAGACACAAAATACAGCAGCGCAAAGAGGAGGAGACACGTGGAAGCTCCTCGGCTGTCCCCCGATGACCTTTTCGTTGCTGACATTTTATTGTTTCACTTCTGGATTCAGTACGCTGGAAAAGAAAAAAACAAAACAAAAACAGTGTGTGTGTGTGTGTGTGTGTGTGTGTGTGTGAGAGATAGGGCTCAAGTGTGCAGTTGCTTGTGTATATTGAGTGGTGCACTTGAGCCCTGCACCCTGACATGCTAATAGCAGGGTTTCCAGCTTTCTTCAGCTTTTTTACACACACGCACGCACACACACACAGATTGTTTAGGAAAATTTGATTGAAGTCAATATTCAGTTTATATTTTCACAGCCGTAAATTACATGGATTTAATGCTTACCACAGACTTTTATTCTTGGCAGTGTGGACCAACAGTGCCTCTAAAACAACATTTAAAGCCTTATAAGAAGCACTAAACTGCACTGGAGCACTTACGGACCAAAGTATTTTAAAAGGATTAGCAGTTCTATAAAGAGTTCCTGTTATATGAAGCAAAGATTTATATTAATACTCTAAAGGAATTGAAAAACTCAAGTGAACTTTTAAAAGTGATAAAACAAGACTTGCAGTCATGCTGGCGATTCTGGATGGCTGTATTTAGAGATGGCTGTACTCTGAACTTACGTACCATTTGTGTTTATCATTTCTGCTCTCTAGCATCTGTATATGATTGTAAGTATGCTCACAATAGAGACTTGCTTTGATTAGTTATGAAAGCAAAGTGCAGAGAGGCGTCAAAGAGGCCACCAAAAGCAGTAGAATTTCATGTAATGTACTTGCATGCAGCACTTTTCTAGTCTCACTGACCACATAACATGCTTTAGACTACTGTGACGCGACCATGGCAGACCCCAAGACACGGGCATGTTGCTCCACATACTTTTATTTATTTCACACACACACACGGTTGCTGTTACACCGACACCGGCTGCAGCTCTCCCGCTGCCAGCCGCACATACCACCAACAACAACAAACCAACAATCAGGACCCCTTTTATGGCTGGCGAGGCGTGATTGCTGATGCCGTGCAGGTGAAGCCATCTCCACCGCACGGCACCGCAAGCCACGCCCCGCCACAACTACAAATCACACTTTTAACCACACATAGCCATACAACACATAGCAATACAGCCCTTTATTGTGTGCACCTAACGCACTTTATCTGCTTCAAATCCATGACCAACTTAAAATCACCAGTTAGCCTAACATGTGTGTGTGGGAAGAAACCGGAGTTCCCGGAGGAAAGGAAGTGCTGGAGGCCATAAGCAGGGTTCGAACCAGGAACCGTTTAGCTGTGAGTGATAGTGCAGTGATTTATTCTCTAGGATCATCTGATAATAAAATGTAACAACAACTGGCTGACCTGACTTGCTGAGACAGTTCACCTCATGTGTCCTAACTGCAAACACATTTTGAATTGTTACCCAATAAAGAAAACAGTTACACTGATAGTAGAAAAATAGTATGTTGCTATATGTGTAGTCAGACACAATGGCTTTATTCACTTCTGGTTCAGACCATGACCTTTTCCTAAATCCTGTTGATGCAAAAAAAACCCTATCTACAGACAGACTTTCGATGGAGATTTCTTTCTTTAATGTGAGAGTCCATACTTTGTGCATTAACCACTCTCGCCAGATGCCTTCCGCTGACTGTGAAAGAAAAACATGCTCTGAAAGTGAACCAAATCATTATCACGCTGCGACAACAATGTACAGTTAACTGAAAAGGAAAGTTTTCACAGGCCTCTGCGCAGTCCTGTGAAAAACTAAGTACACCATTACTGCTTCCACAGAAATTAAGAGGGTAAGTATTAGCCAGGTGCAGCTAATCAAATGCACTTGACTAATTTATCAACACACAACTCTATGAAAGCAGACGTTGTAGCAATTTGCTGATCTGGAGCATTCAGGAGTGTGGTAACAGGCAGACAACAGCACTGATCTCAGAGAAGCAACTGTCGCTGCCCATCAATCTGGGATGGGTTGTAAGGCAAATTTCCAAACAATTTCAAGTCCATCATTTTATAGTGAGAAAGATTCACAAGTGGGAAAACACTGAAGGCAGCTGTCAATCTTCCCAAGGAGTAGAGATCCCAGCAGAAACGTCCCCAATTCATTCCATGCAGTGCTCGAAGAACCTGCAAACAAAAAAACAAACAAACAAACAAAAAAACAGGAACCAAGAGCTATATCTTGGGTTTGCATTACATTACAGGTTTGGCTGTTGCTCACTAGGGAGAGCAGGTCATCTGTTAATTGGAATGTTGGTGGTTGGTGGTTTGCCAAAGTATCCTCGGACAAAATACTGAATCCTGAGTTGCTCCCAATGTGTTTTTTGGAGTATGAATAGTGTGAATAGAGATGGAAAGCATTTAAACATGTCTATGAATGCGTACATGGGCACCTTGCAGTCATTGAGTCAACCATGAGCTCCTCTGTATGCCAAAGTACTCTAGAGTCAAATGCGAGCCTGTTTGTCCAACAGCTAAATCTTGGTTGAAACTGGGTCATGCAACAGGACAATGATCCCAAGCACATCAGCAAATCTACAACAGAATGGCTGAAAAAGAAAAGAATCAAGGTGCTGCAATGGTCCAGTCAAAGTCCAGAATGACTGAAATACTAGGGTGGAACATTAAACTGTGCATAAACAAACCTCAATGAAGTGACCTAATGTCAATGTAAAGATGATGGGCTAAAATCCCTTCCACAACTACGTGAGAGACTGAGAAAGTCACACAGAAAACGATTATTTCAAATGTCGCTGCTTATAAAGGCGGCTCTACAAGCTACTAAATCATCGAGTATTATTCGTTTTTAATAGGACTGCATAGAGTCCTATCACATGACTGTATTTGACAATTTTCTTCTACAGAAACATAATTTTAGGCAACATGGTTGGATATTACAGTCTACACCAAAGGAAACCCCAGACAAATCCCCCCGGTTAAAAAAAAAATCAGGTTAGTTTGTCTCTACTTTTTAAAGTTCTCATTAATAAGTTTGTTTAATTTTTGCTTAAAATGAGTAGACAGTGTAAATCAGCAACAGTAAAGAAGGCTCGCACACCCTCTCAAAGCACATCTGTCGACTGAAACAGCAGGAAAAGAAATGTCAAACTTCAGAACGTTCAATGCGCAATTTGGCCACAAACTCCAAAGTGGCCACTGCTTTTTCTCCTGAGTTTTAGTGCGATGTGGCTCCCTGTAATTTACCTTCTGTTGGAGCACGTAGGGCCGTTCGCCCAGCATTCCTCTGCCTGCCCACCGCAACACATGAAAGCTTCAGCCACAGCTGTTCTAGATGGGGGGAAATGAGTCCCAGATGGCAAAGTGTTTTGTGTGTATGTGTGTGTCTGTGTTTCTTGCCACATAAGAGAGCAGCTTTTACTGTACAAGTGGCCTGAGTCACATCCCCAGGGTAATGCGGGGAAGACTATTGCAGGATGGTAGGGAACGTGTGGGTGTAGCCTACTGTATGTGAAAGCATGTTTGCTATCCGCAGCGCAGCTGGTATGCCCTGAACTTGTATGTGTTTATGCTTGCACATAGACAGAAGTGCGGACTAGTCCTTCATTGCGCTCTAAGTACAATTACAGCTGAGTGAGAGAAAGAACTTTTTTGGGATTGAGAAATTGCCACTGCTACTCTGCATATGTGCTAAATCATGCCAACTCACTACAGTTCAAAGGCTATTGATTAAGCAATGGCATCCATCCTGTTGTTAATTATGCATACCATAGAGGATATCCTTTGGAAAGATAGGATAATCCTGATGGTGGAAGACTGACAGTCAACCCACTACTAAGCTGCTGAATGCTTCTATTCGCCATTCAAGCATGCATCATTATATTCAAGGCTACATCTAACAAACGCGGTGGCTACATGTAATGTAGAATCTTTTGAAATCAGTAGCATTTATTGGATGAATGAGCTACATCAACAAAGTGCTAAATATGACCACAGTCCATTCAGTTTTGCAAGCTTTTGCAGTAAGCTGCAAACAGTGTCACGCTAAAGAGCTGTGATGAATGCAAGGCTTTGAGAGATAAACGACAAGCTAAGGGGTTAACAATGTTTTCCTCATCTTTCCAGAATGTTTCACGTGTGGGTGAATGTGACTGAGCGTGTGGTTTGTGTGTGTGGAGCGCATGCATGTATATTCTGCTCCACGTGTTACATGCTTGCCTGCAGACTATAGGAGGAAGCATGTTTACACTCAGCAGCACTCCTTCATTGTATTGGTCTAATGGGTGTTCATCTCTATGTGTAAGTACAGCGTACTTGAAGAAGATGAATCTGTAAAATATGCCTACTTTTGCCAAACTTTATTTTACAGTACCTAATAGTACACGTGTTGTACAAAAGTTGTGCCGTTTTCTGAACACAGACGCACTCAGTTCATTTCAATATCAAGCACAAAAAAATAAGACAGATCCACCCTTTGCAATTACAGTGGCGTGCAAAAGTATTCGGCCCCCTTGAACTTTTCCACATTTTGTCACATTACAGCCACAAACATGAATCAATTTTATTGTAATTCCACGTGAAAGACCAATACAAAGTGGTGTACACGTGAGAAGTGGAACGAAAATCATACATGATTCCAAACATTTTTTACAAATAAATAACTGCAAAGTGGGGTGTACGTAATTATTCAGCCCCCTTTGGTCTGAGTACAGTCAGTTGCCCATAGACGTTGCCTGATGAGTGCTAATGACTAAATAGAGTGCACCTGTGTGT
>VVHJ01038838.1:0-10853 GCA_015107715.1 Tylochromis polylepis | reverse complement strand
GCATTCATGCAGAGGAACAAGTACAACGTTCTGGAATGGCCATCTCAGTCCCCAGACCTGAATATAATTGAAAATCTGTGGTGTGAGTTAAAGAGAGCTGTCCATGCTCGGAAGCCATCAAACCTGAATGAACTAGAGATGTTTTGTAAAGAGGAATGGTCCAAAATACCTTCAACCACAATCCAGACTCTCATTGGAACCTACAGGAAGCGTTTAGAGGCTGTAATTTCTGCAAAAGGCAGATCTACTAAATATTGATTTCATTTCTTTTTTTGTGGTGCCCAAATTTATGCACCTGCCTGATTTTGTTTAAACAATTATTGCACACTTTCTGTAAATCCAATGAACTTCATTTCACTTCTCAAATATCACTGTGTGTGTCTCCTATATGATATATTTAACTGACATTTTTTATCGTAACAACCAACGATTTATACAGGAAAATAATGACTATTAACAAGGTTGCCCAAACTTTTGCATCCCACTGTAATTTTTAAGGGACAGAGGAGTCAACAGGCAAATGTCAAACCCTGAAATGGTCGGAGATACTGTGTGAATGAACTTCTGGATTAGCTCAGGCTTTCACACCAGAAGCTGCCACATCCTCCACTGCACTGAAGAAATTGCCAGTTGTCATCTCAGAGCTCTATCTCACTCTTACAGTTACCAATTACCTTTCTGCTCTCTGCCTTTCGCTCTCTTAGCTCCAGTGGCTGCATTTTTCATTCTCCTCTTGCTCTCTCTCCCTCTCTTTTTTGCCTTTGCATGTATCACACTAATGGTTCTCCATCTTGCCCTCTTTTCCTTTCTCACTCCATCCATGGCCACGACACCTTTCACTTCCCACTCAACCTCCATCTAATGTCCTTTTTTTGCCTGTGCTTTTTGGCCCCTGGCTCTTAGTGTAATGTCAGCAGTAAGGGTACGCACCACGTAAACATGAGACAGACCAGTGTGCTGATAAGTATCACCACCTGGTTAAACATGGCCGAGTGCGTCCGCTGGATCGCCCTGTGGAGATCGTTCTGCAGAGACATGGTGAGACAGATAGGAGTCAATGTATGTAAATGACAACAAGCTAAGTGCTGCACTGTGCAAGTGTAGAATGAGGATAAAATGTAGCTGATGGACAGCAGGAAAAACTTGAATGAAAAAAAAATGCTGGAATATTGAAATGCACTAAAAATGAGTTAAGCATTACCAATTATTGAAATATAAAAAGCAGCAGAAGAGGGAGGTTACCAAATAATGTGAAGAGGCCTTAGTTAGCTGGATGTCATTGGACTGACTGAGGGAGGGAATGTTAAGTGCTTCAGGAAATAAAATCCATGTTATTATTATAAAGGTTTTCTGACTGATTTACCATTTTGGGAGAGTGTTTAAGATAAAACTGGTGAGCTGAAATGGGAAACAGAGAGGGGCAATTGCATGCCAACAAAATAGCATAACAGAGATGCTGAGATGAAAGCAATGAAAAAAAAAAAATGGACAAGGACATCGTGCTCCACTTACTATCATGTTCTCCAAAGCATGCTTGGCCAGCCAGCAATTTAAAAAGACAGGGATGAAGAGATTTCTGAAGGATGGCAAAATCACCTGTCAAGAGAAAAAGAAATGCTTAGGCCTACTTAGCTTTTATCGCTCTGTTTTCATATGTTACACAGTCATGGTCTCTGGCAGTAAAGGGGGTTCTGTGCATCTTGTGATATCGTCACTGTTTCAGGTGTTGGATAGTGATGTGCTATTTTGTTTTTCATAGGTGGGTGGGACTACAGTGCTTGAAGCCCAAAACAAATGGCTGCCTGCAGAGACTCCCCGTGCTGTCAGTGCTCAGTAATGCGTATCCTTCCACTTACAGTGATCATGAAGGGAACAGCGCTGATCATTTCCAGAATGAAAGGGACACGTAGTACCTGCTCCCAAACGTTGCCCTGGAAACACAAACCACACACAGGGGTCAGGAAACTCCATTGTCTTGGCGACCTTAGGAGATTAACACGTAACAGGCCCAGTTACTGCAAAGTGCAGGGGAACAAATTGATAAGCTTTTGCACCATACAGTAAATCGGAGTGTGTGTGAGGGTTGTATCACTCCCTTGTGTCTTTTGAGGAAGAAAACAGCATTACTCAGGTTCCACTAAGCCTTTCTGCTCAATTAAGATGTCAGCCATAGCTGTTTTTATGTCTCTCCCGTCTGCATATGGCTGACCTGAATCTGACTAGTGTAGGTGGACAGGCACAGGCTATGTCCACAAGAATCAGTCAGCTCTAAATGCTAAGGTCTCTAGCCTCCAGAGCAATCTGCAGAGAGAGCGCCTTATAAGCTTATAGTTTCAGATACAGACACACAGTGATGAATTGCCTTCCCTCTGCCTGGAGAAGGGCGGTCCTCCCTAAAAGTGTTTCAAATGTGTCCATAACAGGACAATGCTGAGGAAGCCTCAAGGAGCTCTGAGGTTCCAAATGCAAGAGCAAAGGAGCAGCGTCAAAGGAGAACAAAAAATGTCAGTTTATTAGAGTGTACCTAGAAAATCTGCTTTTAGTTCACTAAAAGAGATACCTGTTTTGGAGAGTGCCCTAAACAGCAATGACATGAAAAAAAAAAAAGGTGGTGAAAAAGACTTCTTCTTTGATAGATCACATTAACTCACCAGAAATGACTACAACCCAGAATTTGAAAAAGAAAAGAAAAAAAAACTTAGCGGGAGATGAGGTTTGCTGCTTCCAGCTGGTGATTCTTGGTTTGTTATATACCTGCAGATGTCAGACAGCAGCACGGTACATCCGTGCACGTTTCCAAGGTGAGAGTTGGGCCAATTAGTGCATGTTGCACAACAGCAGTAATTTAATTAATTAATTACTCATTGCTCAGTTATACTAGAAATGGAAACTACTAGATCTACCAGCAAATCAGATATAGCATTAGTTCAAACAGGGTATGAAGTCAAGCCCCAGCCCACATAAGTTGATGGCTCAGCTGATATCGGGTAGCTATATTATGGTGGCAGTGGCTGAGGCGGTAGATCAGGTAGTCTACCAATTGGAAGGATGGCGGGTTTGATCTGCTCGCAATGCATTCATAAGAGTGTGAATTTATGTCAATAGAATTCAAATTAGTTTTATTTATATAGTGTCAAATCACAACAACAGTTGCCTCAAGGCACTTTATACTGTAGGGTAAAGACTCTAAAATAACAGAAAGAAAACCCCAACAGCCACCTATGAGGAAGCACTTGGCAACAGTGGGAAAGAAAAACTATCTTTAAACAGGAAGAAACCTCCAGTAGAGCCAGGCTCAGGGAGGGGCAGAAAATGGTTGGGGTTGAGGGGAGGGAGACACACTATGGAGGACAGCCAGAGGTTAAAAATAACTAATGATTAAATGCAGAGTGGTTTACAAACACACTTAAAAGAGGTGAGTGAAGAAGAAACACTCAGTGCATCAAGTAGTTACGTAGTAGTAGTAGTAGCAGCAGCATAGAAAAGCACTATATAAGAACCAGTTCATTGACCATATTATTTTCTACATCCAGGGAATATCATAGTTGCTGTTTATCTGAAAGCCACTTTGCAACCCACCTCCAACCACAGATCCTCCTTCCGTGTTGGTTCTGACTGTGTTCTCCTCAACCTTTAGCAACTGGGCATTGATTACGTGGAGTGTTTTTTTCTCCCCATCTTAGAGCTGTGGCACCCAAATATAAATTACTGCAGGTATAAATAATCTTCTTTTGATAACATTTTACTGATTGAGATAACCTTGTTTAATCCACTAAAGAGATTTTAGATGCCACAGAATGTCACAGAATGTCACAGTTTGTAAGCTTCAGCTTCATTAAAAGAAAAAAATGTTTTTTTTAATGCAGCAGTTTGATAAGAAAACTCTAACCTGATTGACTATACATCACATGATGTCAAATCTCACAGCACATAATACTGTTGTTTTTATGAAATGAAGTCATGAGGACCATTAATGTAAAAATGATCTATGTCTGAAAGACAGAATGCAATCACTTCAACTTTAATAGCACAGCAGAAGTGCCCAGTGGACAGTCACCACCATCAAGCATCATAAATCCATGCAAATCCCCCACATACACCACCACAAACAGGCTGGCCAATGGGGTCATGGGAGTGGCTCACCTTGTAGCTGAGATACACGAGTAACATAGTTTCCGAAAAGCTGATGAAAGCCACAAGCACCTGCAAAAACAGAATGAAAGCGAGAGAGCGAGAGAGAGAGAGAGCGAGAGAGAGAGAGTAATGTGGAGAAACAGACAGAGGGAGAGCAGACACAGAAATTAGGAGTCGCAGAGATGGGGAGCGTGGGTGGAATCAGTGGGTGTGCTGATGTTTGAGCTTCAGAAGGAACAGGTTTAAGTGAAGCAAGAGACAGCCTGGTGTCTGATGTACATTTATATGCATGTGTGGGTAACCACATTGTAACTGTAAATATATGTCAAGTAAGAATGAGCTGAAATAATGTGACCTAAATTTAATTGCCAATAAACCGATAAAGCGAATGCAGATATTTTGACTTCTGTGCATTCATGTATGCAGAAGTGAGCGGAAACAAAAATGGAGGTCTTGTTTACATAGGAATGTTATGGATGTATCTAACCTGCAGTGCCCACAGCGGTAGAGGTCTGTCAACCCAGATGATCAGTTTCCTGCAGAGGTGAAAAAAAAGAAGGGAAGAATTCAAAGTGGAGGAGACAGATGTCACAAAGAAAGGGAAAAAAAAGATGCAGACCATGTTCAAATTAAACTACACTATTTTAACTGTGCTAATAATACTGGATAATCATCATAACTGGATAATTATCATAATGTAAGAGGTAAAAGTAAAGTAACCCCCCACCCCCAGAAAAAAAAAAAAAGAACCTGGGACTTAAGGCTGCTTGCCACGATGCTACAAGTCTACTGCCTGGAACAGGAGGTGGCCCATCCCTTTCCTGAGCTCACTGAGTCAGGCTCCTTATTCATTTGGAGCCAGAGCTTAGACAGTGTCATCAGCCACCAATTAGATCAATAGGTCCCTGAGCAGGAGACAGGGCAAGGCCCCAGGTCCAAGCACACCTCCTGGTTTCTCTCTCTCTGTTGCTGTATATTAGATACTCTGTCTTCACTAGATCACTGTTGATTAAGCCGCACAGGCACTGCATACATATTATGTTGGCAGGTAATCCATACAGCTGAATCGTGATAAACGAAGGTGGATCAGTAATGTTTAATATCAACATTGTGGATTGCATCAGTTAAGCAAAGTCGCATTGATTGCATTATACAACATTTCCGGCCAGAGAGCTGGTGTCGTGGATCACAGTGTCTCAGGATGGTTTCATGGTTCTTGTCTGCAGGCTAAAGCCATCACTCCTAATTAAAGCCTTGCATCCTTACCAGTCAAACTCACTCCAGGGACGGGATGACGTGTTTTGTTTGGTGCAGTTAACTCCGCTCACACTGCAGGGAGCAAAACCACATGAACAGCAATAAATAAAACATCTTCATCCTAGCAGCTTTCATCAAAACTGGAGTGAGCCACTAAACAGTTCAGTTTCCAGACTTGTTTTTCTCTCCCTCCATAAAGTTACAGGATACTTTAAACACACACACTGTTGTCCCCTCTAGTGACTTGTTGCTTTTGCTTGTGCTATCAGAGAGCCTTGTTTTACCCAGTTGAGCCATTGTTCTCGCCATTTTGCTCACCAGTCCTGTCTTTGCTCTTGTGGGTTGTCCAGCAGGACTCGGACGATGTAGAGGAGGCAGCTCAGCACTTTAAGAGCAAAGTTGAACATTCGCACTCGCAGACCTGCAGTTCGAAAAAGAAATAACCAGCGAGTCAAAAACAACACCAAGACGGCAGAATTTATAAAGATACAATTTTTTTTCAATGCTATCAATATCCTTAATACATGATTTTAAAATGTGACACTGAATAAAGCTCTGCGGGATTCGTTTAAGCAGTGCAGTGCTCTTTGAATCTGTTATGATTAAAGCTTCAATGAAGACATGACACAAATTCTTAAGAAATAAACCCTCTGGGCAACTAGGAGTAGTTCATATACCACTAATTATCACCACCAGGAAGCTTGCAAGTCCATCCGAAAGTTGATTCATTTCATCTTTTCAATGTGCATTTCTGGTCATGGCTGACTAACAATGCTTGGCCTAATGTGGCCTAAGTGCACGTATGTCTACAGGAATAATCTGAAGTATACTGTCTAACTAGTAAATAACCCTTTGATAATTCACAATAAGCCAATTACCTCCCCCCAGAAAACAACTCATGCATGGAGTAGAAATGTAGAAATATTAATATTACTGCACACCATCCTTATAAATGAGCACATTGATAATCAAATCCGCTACAAAGACATTTAAGCAGGCACAGAGAGTGGACAAGTTGAATAACTGGTGATGAAATGTGGAGCAAGAATGGCAGCACACCACACATTAAAACGAAACACGTATTCAGCTGAACAACTGGTTTAGAAATGAAGACAGCAGACAAGAAATTCACTCAACCAGGGAAAGCGTGATCCCAAACACGGGCAACTTACTGGATCTTTGGTTTTTGATGAAGAACAGCTTTAGGCGCTCCTTAAAAGTGTTCTCGTTCACATAAAACTCCACCTGCACCCTAAGAGAGGTGATGGAGAGATGGGCAGAGTCAGTAACAGGCAAATGGAGATAATGATGGTACAAGAGAACCCAGAGGAAAAGTACAAGGAAACTGCTTCAGGTGACTGAGGAAATAAAACAGCTGGAGTCAAGTCATGAGACAGAAGAGAGGAAGTGAGTGAAGTGCTGGAAGATAAAAGAGGGTAAAGGTGATGAAGAAAAACTCCACAATTGAACAAATTCAACATAGAAAGGGTGATAATGATTATGTGACCACGGAAAAGTATGTAAATAAGATGCTGTGGACTGCTGCATTAAAGACTAATGGGTTTTGGAGGAAATGGTGTTCCTGCTTGTCCGCCTGCCCATAGGCCCAGACAGCTGCAGTCACTCTCGTTATCGCCACTGATTAAATATAGAGCAACAAATTACTTCCCTCTGATGTTTCTGCTGAACATGGGAGGCCATAATTACTGCTCTTTCTCCCTTTTCATTCTGGCACCCTCCTGTTAGAAGGGCCCACACGCACACACATTACTGTACACACATGGACCTGAAACACACACCTGCAACTGGGTCATTAGTATTATTAGACCATTCATGTGGCCATCTGACATGGATTCTTCTGGAGAAATATGATGAAGAGCCACTCTTCAGACAGCTCTTACATGTGTACAGACACATAATCAGGCAGACTGTCACACAGACTGTATTTCCTGTCTGACCACCTCGGGGAAGAATTCTCAGTAGCACCCCTTTCATCCTATGGAGGGAAGAGTGGATGACTCAGGTTGAGGATAAAAACGCCAGGCCCAGCACGCCGGTGGTCTCACACAACACAGACAGATGAAAGAGAGGCAGAACAACTGCAGTCTATTCTCCTGTCTGCAGGAAGAGGAAGAGGTGACGGCAGCGGTGGTTGTGGTTGAAGAGGTGGTGGGGGAGCCTTCCCAGGGTTCCAGAGTGACGTTATACCACCATAAGGTGCACACAAATCAAGGTGAAACTACACATCTTCCCAGCAAGGAGGGGGGAGGCTTGTTGGGGTGGGGGGTGTAATTGGCCTCTCTGTTACTATGGCAACGCAGAATTTAGTGTCTTTTTCCTTGCCTGTATTATGAGCACATGTGAGCAAACATACACTTGTGGAAGGTGTTCAGCCACCGGAGCTGATAGCCCTGCTGCAACTTGTCGACGGCTCCCTGCACTCTGAGCAGATTGCTGACAATAATGCTTTCACACACATGATGAAAAACACACAAAAATAATAAAAATCCAGATGAGTGCGGGCTCACAAAAGCCCAGAGATGTGCAACGGCACCATATTGTTTGCAATATGGATACTGTATCCCCCTGTAGTGTCAAACTCAGTGTAATTAGTTAAACTTTAGTCAACAGTTATTTTACAAATTATAGCATGTTTACTCTTCGTTAGTAATGTTACAATTGCTGATATTATGTAGTGAGATTTTTACACTGTGTATTAGTTAATGATCACAATGCTATTGTGGTTTTCTAGTAAAGGTTTTACTGTAATTATATTTCAACCTACTGGGTCCACTTGAGCATCAAAGTCTTTTTCCTAAACCTAGACAAGTTTTTCTAGTTTCTAAATCTAAAAGGTGAGTGAAAATGAAACTAATTAGTATGTAAAAATGTACATTAACTGTTATCTACAGTTTTATGACCTAGGCTGCCACCTCCACTACAACCATCAGCCAACTTACATTCGCTTTAAAACTCTGGGAGGTGCGGGTCATCATGATAAGAAGTAGCCTAACCCCATATTTTGGACCCAAATGAAAAAACCAATTTGGATAAAAATATGTAACCAGTTTTCAGAGTGTATTTTTTTTTTTTTCCTGTGATTGGAATGTTTTCCCAGTCACTGCCAAAGGTCAGCAAGTAACTAATAATTAGTTAACAAATGTAATTTTATATTTAAAAATCCATTATAGGAAAGTGTAATTAAAGTGTAATTAACATAATACATGCCACATCATTAACAATGGTTACTATAAAGTGTTGGACTGGATAATTCAGCAGTAACAGCTTATACACACTGTACATGTGTCTAGTGACAATAAAAGGCATTCTATTCTATTATAACCTTTTTTGTGGTTAAAGTTTTACATCTAGTGTCAGGTCACGCTACTTAACACTTTGCCCTTTTTTAAGGGTCATTTTTAGTAATTTCAGTTAATTTTTTTTAAACTGTGTAGCATTCATGTTACTGTTACTCAGCTAGTGCTGGCAGGTCTGGTGGACCCACTGCATCATTCATTCATCCATCCATCCATCCATTTCAGGGTCGTAGGGGGTCTGGAGCCTATCCCAGCTGTCTTAGGGCGGGAGGCAGGGTACACCCTGGACAGGTCGCCAGTCTGTCGCAGGGCAGGCCAAAAACCCCCAAAACACAACTACACCCGCTGCATTATTGAGTTATTAAATCAATACATCCATTAACAACACCTTATGTAAAAATACCTAACAGATGTTTACTTTATTAGTGGTTAATATTTGGAATTTGCCTCAGATAACATTTAATGAACAGCACTTTTATTCATTTTTTTTTTTAATAAAATGTATTAAAAAATGAAAAAATAATCCTAACCAAGATACAGGTAGAAAAAAAAAGTGTTTATCTTGAACAAGTATAATTAAAGGAAGGGTTCTCAACACTACTGAAGTTTACCTCTTTGAAATTAATTAGAAAGTGAACCAAGCTCATGCCATATTACATATCAGTCCCAAAAGTGTCCCACCACCAATTTGCAGCTGGGACAAAGCGTGAGAAACTACAGATGGTTTCTGTAGACAAACAGCAAGAGGAGGCCATGTAGAAGGAGGACAGAGTGTGGACAAAGTAAAGGTACACAGAATCTCCATACCCCCGAAAACCATATGTGTAGTATAAAGGTGTGTGTGTGTGAAGTCGTTGAAAGAGTTTTATTTTATGTTCTTCACAGGAAATGAGCCAAAGACAAGATGTCTGAGGTTTGAGAACATAAAAAAAAAAAAAAAAAAATCTTATAATTTATCTTTTGGTAAACACTGAAAACAGGTCCAACGGACCTAAACATCAGACACGGGTTAATTAAAATTGGACAAAAAGCATCTAAAATACTTTTTGGATTACTTTCATGTTTCAAGAGTAACCTTTCTGACTACATCTAAAGCTATACTATATTCTAGCAAACATCAGCTCCTCTTACACTCCTGAGTGGTGCTTCTTCTGAAAAGCTCCACTGTGCCAAGTTCCTGGTTATCATCTTCATAACAAAAAAAGGTAAACACTTAAATGTTTACTTTGCCTTGAACTTATTTGGCCTTTTACAACCACATACATCACACACACTGCACTTTAAGATCTGACGGTGACAGTGTTTTCCTATCCTGCGCCAAAACATTTTTTATCGCCCGTTTGTTCTCGTCTCAGCACAATTTAGGTGACATACGTTCTTAAATCCTGCCATCTGAGTATTTATTCATTCCAGAAAGTCCTCAAAGCCTCTTCATATTTTGCGAGACGAGAAGAGGATAATTTCAGAGGTCATTCTAGCCTTGATGTATTTCTCTAAGTAGAAGCTTTTCCACTTGAGTGTACAATAGAGGATGAAAAGTAAAGTGGAAATATAGCCCAATAAAGACTTGAGCCGTAGGATAGATTGAAAGTCAGGAACTTTAATCTAAGGGGAAGGTGGAGGAGAAAAACACATTAAAAACCTCATAAAGAGCATTATTTCAAAACAAAAGACAAGCAATCACATCACGATGATACCCCTGGGCAATAGCCACCTTCCTGCCCCAAGGCCTTCTAAAAAAGTGAAATGAAAATAAACGATTAGATAATTGTGGAGGAAAAACTGGTTTGGGTCATGTTGTGCAGAAAATAACATATGTCACTAAACTGGGGAATAGCAAGATTTACCACGAGGGAGAAACTCCTATAGAGGTCCTCTCCTCTCAGTCTCTGCTCTGACGCTCATTCAATAACGTTGATTGATCAAGCTAATTATTTACAACCAGTGAAGATTATCTTCTGGAGTTTAGCAGAGTAAAACTAACAGCTTTAACAGCTGGAAACAAGAGCACGTGAATAAAGAAGCATAACAAAAACGAGCCTGGAGAGATTTCACATTTGCATGGACGAGTATGAAACGGAGGCAGAGGGAGAGAGAGGGAGAGAGGGAGGACAAAAATACAGACAGATAAATGTAGTTAAACAG
>VVHJ01038837.1:0-11056 GCA_015107715.1 Tylochromis polylepis | reverse complement strand
TACAGAAAACGTTTGACCTCTGTCATTGCCAACAAAGGGGATATAACAAAATATTGAGATGCACTTTTGTTATTGACCAAATACTTATTTTCCACCATGATTTGCAAATAAATTCTTTAAAAATCAGACAATGTGATTTTCTGGATTTTTTTTTCTTCTCATTTTGTCTCTTATAGTTGAGGTATACCTATGATGAAAATTACAGGCCTCTCTCATCTTTTTAAGTGGGAGAACTTGCACAATTGGTGGCTGACTAAATACTTTTTTGCCCCACTGTATATATGTGTGTGTATATATATATATATATATATATATATATATATATATATATACACACACACTGTGAAGAAGTAATTGCAGTTTCCCCTTCTCTACTGGCTGCACTGAAATGTAGAAGACTTTCAAAACTGCTCTCCTCTGATGGATTCATTAAGTTATGTAGGTAGCATTCAAGAAATTGCTTTTTTCAGTTCAGTGGGTAATAATAATGGATATTCTTTGCTTAAACACACTGAAATGTTGAAATTAAATAAACAGTTTTTATCCTTCACACTGATTTCTTAGGTTAATATGAATGATTTAAGATAAGAGACGAGACAAGCATATGACATTCTGTATTGCTATTGTTAAAAAGCACACACACACACCACACACACTTCTATGCCTTCCCTGTATTGAAGAAGCCACCCACACCATATATTTGGTGTTACTGTAACGCTCTCATTCTAGTCTTTACTTCTACCACAAAATATCACTTAAGAAAAGAAATGATTTTTCTTTGGTGGGAACAATTTAGAGTTTTATTCATTAAAAAAAAAAAAAATCCATTTAAGGAAGTGTAGGTGGAGTCTTCAAATGCTACAAATTTACAACTAAGTTCAAATTGGGTCCAACTATCAGATTTATTTCTCTCCATAACTCTTCTCAGGTGGTTATCAAAGTATATGAATTAGCTTTCAAGCATTTCCAGAGTTTTGTATTCTGTTTGTTTACCTCAACAACTAGCAAATGTCAAGATGGGGCTCTTGTGTTGCACAGGCTCATCAGCCTAAGGTTAAACAATAAAAATGTCACTCCCACTCATTGTGCAATGCATTGCCTTGCAAACTTGGATCCAATTTGGGGTTTTATTTAAGGCCAGTGGGTTCTACGGTTTTTAATTGAATAATAGACTCTGTCTAGCCTAAAAGGCCATGCCCACAGAAAACACACACAGTCTGTGGCATTTATTCTGGCATTTTGTCTGTCCAGAGTGCCTGCTGAGAACATGTCCCCCAACACATAGCTGTTATACGCTATAAACGCTTGCTTTCTGCTTTCTCATCTATTTGCTTGTGGTTATTTATTTTTTTTATAAGAGTCATCTAATGTCTATTTACTTTCACTTTTGTGTTCAGAAAACAGATACAAGCTTGATGCGCACTACTCCACCAGCATGCATCTCCACCTCCCAACTTAAACTGCATTTGACTGTGAGTGACATTCAAGCCTGCTGCTCCGGAGGGAAACTCATTATAGAATGCTAAACACTGCTGTCTAAAGGGCCATGGAGTGTTAATGAGTGTTGGCGGACGATACAACACGTGTGTCCTGTCTGCTTACTATAGCACCGACATACAACTCTCCCCACGACTGCATGTTGGTCCCAACACCGACAAACTGTCACATTCAGTGGATGCCAACTGTGTGGAGTGTGAATAATGGACCCAAATGCAGACACAATGGAATGTGGAACGTAACTCGAATTAACAAAAGGCAAGCCATTTAATAAGGCTGATAAAAAGGTACAAACAAAGGAGCAAGGCAAACTGACGCAAAACTAAACATTAACCTAAACTGGGTGAACTAAAATACAACATGAAGAACCCTGACATGAACATGAACAAACCTGGACGCAGACATGAAACACATGAAGAGCGCGGGAGACTTAAACACAGGGGCGAAGACACAAGGGGAATCTAAGAAACAGTGAACTATAACGGCAACCGAGGCATAATAGAAATGAACTTAGATAACCTAAAGAAATTAAACATAAACTATAAACATCAAAATATATTAAAACTCACAAACACAAACACACCATTCAATACAACGCAGTACCATTTTGCAGTTTATTCTGGGAGTGAAATATGTATTGTATTTTTTTCAGAGAGAGGGTAAATGGCTGTTTTTACATGACTTTTTCTCTTTCTCAGTTGCTGACTTAGGACAAATATTACAGTTACTTGTGAATTACCAAGGTTAAAGGTACAAAGTTTAAAAAAAAAAGTAGTTTTGTTTCAACACAATATATATGTTGTGCATTTGAGCTTAAACAAAATTTTAAAAAAGTAAAATATTATATAGATAATATAATTTTAGTAATAATATAACTATATTATTTAAACATGTTACAATATCAACCTAACACATACCATAACTGTAAAAACTAAAAATGATCTCCTTAATTATGATAGAGATAACTTTATTATGCACAGCATGTTGGTAGTACTATATAGAAACAAAGCTATCTATGATGTTCATATGATCTTCATTGGAGTCTTTATGCCATCCTTTTCTAACATTCAGCTCTATATACTTCCTTTGATCTGCCATCTCCTGATTATGTTTTGCTGCCTTTTCTCATCTCATCTCTCAATCCGCAATAGGTTATGTGTAACAGGTATTTAGAGGGCCACCTGAGAACATGCACGCTGTCAGTAAAGATAGCTACTCTGCATATCACCATGCTCATTTGCTCCTACTGAGGTGAGTGTGTGGTGATAGATGACATGCATGATGGAGAGGAAACACATGTCAGCATACGAACATTCAGGAGAGGGCGAAATGCCTTAACCTACCAATTGGCATACAGTGCTGTATTTAGCTTGGTTTACTCCAGTTCAATCAGGACCTTCAAAGTGAACTCTAGACAGTTTCGTTAGAAAAAGATTATGATCAGGAAGTGGAGGACTCTGTAGGACTCATTGCCTATACAATCTCTTAGTCTTTCAGGCCTTCAGTCATTTCTCTGTGGGACTTCAGATTCTGCACTTTTGTAAATAAAATGTAATAAATCTTCTCTGACTACTGTTGGGCACCCACACACCCTCTCGCTTGCCCACACATACACAAACACTCATTTGAATGTTCTCAGACATATATCATCAAGAATATTTTTAGACTGATTGTTGGCTCACATTGAAAACCTCGCCATCATCCCTCTCTCCCGTCTCTTTCCCTCACTCACTATATTTCCTATTTTTCTGCATCCCACATTTCAATTCTTACTTCCACATCTTTTTCTCCTCACTTTATTTCTATACACTATATCTGACCCTTTTGTGAAAGCCGTTTTGCCATGAGAACTAATAAGCCTCACCCATTTAGAGCACAACATATATGCTTTGCTCCCTGTCTTTTGCTTCCCTTTTGCTTAATGTCTCCCATGGGGAAATTATGGGTTGTGTTGCCTGGTGGCTGCACTGATATGTGTCAGAGTTGAAAAAGAAAAGCTCCCCCTCCCCCTTTTTTTATTTTCAGTTGGTGATAATTTATTCATTGAATTTATTCTTTGGTTAAGAAGACAGGTTGAATTAAAAAAAAAAGTATCTTTGTTGTTTTTAAAGACGTTTATGTAGCAAGTATGAACAGACCAGAACACACTTGCTTAAACAAGCAGTCGTACCCAAGGCTACAAAAAGGCTGAGAGGAGGGAGGGTAAATGGCCCAATATGAAAGCGTATAGTAGGACGGAAAAATGGAATGGCAAGGACCTTCTAATCATAGAATCACTGGATGTCTGCTTTTTGTAGGGAACGGATGGTTGAGAGAGATCATGTAATGGGAGGAAGTTGCACTTACTCAGACAGACACACATATAAGCTGAAGCCTCTACACTCCACCTCAGGATGGCTAATATGCCTTCCTCCTCCTACTGATTTTTTTGTATTTTAAATCAAATAGCAGAACATTGGTGGCAGTTGCTAGTTCTTATCTTTTTCCTTCTAAGCATGAACTCCTTGAGCAGCAACTTTGGCACACTACTCTCCACATTCTAGCTTAAATGAAAAAGTGGGCAGTGAAAGATGGGAAAAAAGTGAATGTTGGTGTGTCCTGGTTATATTATTAGTTATCATTAATTGACCAAATGTGCATCACCAAATTAATATGTATGTGATTCATGAACTTGACTGCTGCAGATATGATAATGACTCGGGATTCTGTTTCTGTTCAGTACTGAGCAACTGGGAAATCACACCTTTTTTTTTTACAAGACCCTTTTGCCCCTCCAGCTATTATCATGATTTCATCCTTATTTTAAAAGCTCAGCTATGCTTTCAGCCAAAGGTTCAACCTAAGCATAAATCTATTAGTGGGGTAATTTTGGTTCTCACTGGAGTTGAAAATAAATTGCTAGAGGCGTGACTGGAGACCCAAAGGGAAGGGGAGGGGGATCTCCTATCATCCTACAGTCAAATTGGTTCTTGGTGATTGTTTGACTTTTGTCTCTCAGAAATTGTGTGTTACTGGGATTTGTGCATAGTACCAGTATGTCTGTGTCTTAACCATGAATCCAACCACAGCTTAATTGGGTGACCACACAAGTACAACAACAACAATAATGGCTGATGTACAGCACTGTTTTGTTTGTTTTTTTAAATTTAGGATCACAGCAAAAAAACAAAACAAAAAAGATATTAAAGAATGTCTGCTTTGTTTTAAGACAAGGTCATTGCTCAGTGTTAACTCTTGAATATAAGAAATGTATCATTAATGCACATAGTAACACTAGTACGTTTCTTCCTATAACAGTCCTCCTACTATGTAAAAGGATTATCCTCCAGTAGTTGTATCCACACAAAAATCTGTTTCACAAGTCTCCATCTGAAGTGTTAGATGTGTAATTATGTATTTGTGAGGATCTGAATATCCAGATGAAATTGTGCTATGTTACGCTGTAGATTATTATTCTGTTTAGTGTAAAGAAAATTGCAATTCCAGTGACTGTAAATATTAAATATAATATAATATTCAGTACACATACAGTGATTTTTTTCTGCTTTATCAGGCAAAGTGCAATTTGCCTCTCATTCACCTCAATTACTCAAACACAAGAAGATATTGATAGTAACACAAAGCCTTTCCTCAGAAGCATATTTTTACATAGGTGGTTCAGTTTCAGATTTCACTATGTTCAATATATACATGCACATCTAATGAAAACAGAGGAAAACTGCTTCACCATATAATTTCCACATTCAGCTGTCAGCTGAACAGCAAGGCAGTCTCCACCCTGTTCCTTCCAAGTAGCTCTAAATCTGGGATGGGCGAATGACTGGGAGGTAGGTATTATAGCTTTAGGTAAGGCCAGTATTAATATTTAACGTCCTGTGCCTCTACATTTTACTAGGTAATACAGCTTTGCACAGTAATTTACTCAGTGCCACAAAATATCAACTCTGTCACTGTGCTTCAGTTCTAAATTGCAGAACTTGTATCCTAATTGACCTTGGGAAGAAGATAAAACAACAGCAGTCAGCGAAGGACAGCCAGCACAATAAAAGTGAATGAAGGAGCAACAGCAGGATGTTAACGGCTGTTTCTTTTGCTGCTGAGTTGAATGATCAGTTGATCATTTAGCTGGCAAACTGTGAAAAACCTAAGTACTACTATAATGTTGAAAGAGACACACAGGTTACAGAAGCCTCACCATTATTCAAGTCGAAAACAGGCAAGGAAATGCAAGCATTGCATAAAGGTTTACTGTATGTAAATATAATCAGTCAACATTTAGTTAATATTGGCGTGACTGAATATTTTCTCAGTGTGTCATTAAAGTTGACAACATTAAATACAATAGAAAGCCTACTTTGGGCTTTAGTAAAAAGACATTTAGTAGCTAGGATGGAGAGATGCTAGTCACCTCATTTTCCCTGTGTCTTTTTTTTAATCCTTTAAAAATGTATCACCCTGTGCTGTCAGCACTGATTCAGACAAGTAATGCACTGTTTAAGGAGAGCTGCTGGTTTCTAAAAATTGTCTATACTTGCTTCACACTGGAACATGAAGACTCAGCAATCATCTGAAAGTGGGTTGTGTGTATACTGCACTCTTCCTTATTCTTTTGGGGACCACTGAAACTCAGGGAAAGCTATTTGCCCTGTATTGACTCCTAGGTTCAACTGATAGCGCCGGGTGACGACAGCACACACTGTATGGCCCTCTGATGCTCTTTAGATTCCCAAGGGAAGAAGCTTTGTGGCTGACATACCAACATATTAGGCTTTTTTTTTTTAATATATTGATTTCTGAACACTGTTTACCTTTAAACATACCACCACATTCTATTATAGTGAAAAAACCTGACCTAAAAAAAGAGCATCATGAGTATAAATACTGGTATTTTTTTTTATTTAGAATAGTTACACCTCAGTAAAATTAATCTGCATAGTATTACAGCTCATACAACACTTGAAAAAACAAACAAAATCTTAAAGGGATAATTGGTCGAAAAAGAGAGAAAAGAAAACCCTTACTTCATGATTTCTTTTTCTTTTCTTTTGGTGGTGGTGGTGATTTGCTGCTTGAACTTCCTGGAAAGATTGTATCCTGTTACATCTGGTGCAAAACTAACACAGCATTTCATAAAAAGAAGAATATCATACCAACAGTCAAACATGGTGGTGGTAGTGTGATGGTCTGCTTTGCTGCTTATGGACCTGGATGACTTGGAATAACTGATGAACCGTGAATTCTTCTTTCTACCAGAAAATCCTGAAGGAAAATATTTGGCCATCAGTTTGTGACCTGAAGCTCAAGCCCACTTGGGTAATGCAGCAGGACACTGATCCAAAGAAAACCAGCAAATCTACCTCTGAAAGGCTCAAAAACAACAAAAAACAACAACAAAAACCAAACAAAATGAAGGTTTTGTAGTAACTTAGTCAAATTCCAGTCTTATATCCAGTGCTTCTCTGGAGCTGTTTTCCTGGCATGACCTTAAACAGGCCATTCATGCTCAGAAACCCTCAAATATAGCTGAACAATTTTGCAAAGATGAGTGGGCCAAAATTCAACCACAGCAATGTGAAAGAGTCATTGCCAGTTATTGCAAATACTTGACTGCAGCTCTTGTTGCCAAGGGTGACACCAGCATTTATCAGGTTTAGGTGGCAATTACCGGGCAGGTTTGGATAATTTTTTTTCCCTTAATGAAACAAATTATCATAAAAAAATGTACTCTGTATTTACTCAGGTTGTCTTTGTCTAATAATAAAGTTTATTCGATTTAAAACATGTTAGTGTGACAAATATGCAAAAAAAGTGTATATATATCTATCTATATATATATATATATATATATATGCGTGTGCGTGCGTGCGTGCGTATATATATATTTACGGCAATGAGAGATTTTGGAAGATCTGTTAGACAGCGGCCTCCACCACCATGTGTGTGTGTGTGTGTGAGAGAGTGTGTGTGTGCGTGTATATATATATATATAAAACAGAGCCTGCACTACACGTTTGTGTCTTTGTTGGACCTAGTTTGTTACTCTGAAGTGGCAAACAGAGAGATAAATCAAAAGATCACTTCCAGGATATTTCTGTTTTTTAGCTTCTGTTTTATTCTCTTCTTCTCCCTCATGCCTTAAAACCAGCATAGTACTCTAAACTGATTCAAAGACAACAACATAAATAGTCATGAAATGTGAAACTTTGTTTTTACTAGAGCCACTAAAGGTTTGGTAGTAAAACCCCCTCAGGCCATTAAAAATGGAAAGCTCCTCTGTTCTTCCACCCCTCTATATGAAATATTAAAATGAGAAGTATGCTTCAGTAGCCTTCAGGAGTCAGTGTTTGTGGTATTTATTACAACTGCAAATGTCTGCAGACAGAAGAGTGAAAGATTAAGGGAAAGACTTGAACCTTTGACCTCTACTTTGAGGGAACACAATGACTTAACATTTTGCTGGAATTGTTGTGTCCACTTGACCCCTTCAGGGGAACATTGACTACAAATCAATGGAAAGTTGTTCTGAGTGATCACCTTTATTATATGAATAATCCTTTCTATTCTGATGAGAGTTGTCTCTTCAAAGATGGCATGGCCGCACATATGCAGCATGAGGGGTCACTGAATGGTTTGATGAGTAGAAGGATGATGTGAGTCATGTGGTGTGGCCTTTTAAAGTCACTAGTTCTCAACTCAGCTGAACAGCAATGAGAGATTTTGGAAGATCTGTTAGACAGCAGCCTCCACCACCATTGTCAGTGTTACATTTGTTCTGTAACAAATGTAATGCCTCAAAACTTTACTAAGAATTTTTATTTAGTTTTTTCCTTTAATCAATCATCCATAAGTAGACTGTTTTAATATAAATGCCACAACACGATATTTGATTAAATATAAAAGATATGTCGATTTTTATTTGATTCATTTATATATTTATGTTGAAATGATACAACAATTCGTTATATTTGGAGTCTATCAGCTGGAAACTGTCCTTCTACTTACATATAATGAAGAAAAATTATTCTTCTTGCTGTTGCCTCTTGCTGGTATGTTAAAATGGACAATTTATGGCCCATTGCAGTACTTACAACCTACAGAGATTTTTCTGGGACTTGAAAAGACTGTGTACGCCTGTGAAAAAAAAAAAAAAGAATTAAGTTCCATCTGATGCATGTTATCGCTCCACCATGTGAGGTGTGTTCGCCTTTACTATAACAGAGACACCCATTTGAAATAAGCAATAGCGATTTCTCTCCTAAGAGTGTTGGCATAAGAGGCATCCTTTGTGTTCGCTCTTGTGTCTCACTTTGACACCTTTGCCCCTGACTGAGCATGTATATTCTGAATGAAATGAGCTTAGCACAGCTGTCCCTGTCATGCATCATTCCTCTGGCCACATCCTCACTACTTTATCCATCTGCTCAAGGCCTGTGCAGAGTGTGAATGTGTGAGTGCATGTGTGCAAGCACGTGTGCATATGTAAAAGCTTGCAGTTGTAATCCTCACCCCGCTACATCAAACCAGGTCTTCTCTGTTACATCAGCAATACCGAGGGAAAAAAGCTGAAGCTGCGTGTGTTTTTGCTGATGTTGTGTCAAAGTTTGAAAACTGATGGGCTGTATTTTAAAGGGAGTGACAGTAAGAATACCCAAATACTGAACTGAAAGATGAAGACACTGAAAAGGAGGGAAAAAAAATGTTGGACCTAATGTACTCTAAGATTTTACATAATATGCTTTAATATAAGCTGAAACTCTAGTAGGCAGCTGAAAAATATGGACAAATTCAGATCAGGAGTGGTGTTAAAGCTCTTAAGATGACTGAGGCAAATGGTGGCAATCACAATCACTGAATGTGCACTAAATCAAGGTAGGTTAAATGCCTAAGTCTGCCTTTGTGTGCTTTCCGGGAACTTGAAACCTACTGAAAGAGCACAAACTGTGCAGAGACAGTGTAATAAAAGCTATAATGCATATAAATCCATAAAAATAAGAAAAACAGTAATGTGTTGTTATACAGGATTGTGGACATTTTGAAACTATTTATTATACCCTACGAAGCCATGAAAAATACAGAATAACGAGAACATTTGATTTAGGCCCTTATTTAATAAAAACGTAAACAGGTACTATATAAAGCAAGAATGGCAAAAGCGAACAGAAAAATTGTGCCAAACGTATCAATGCCATGGTATTTCAGTTTCAGATTAATTAGGATACATTATACAAAGGTATCAGATGACAGCAGAAAAAGTAAATTTGACACAACTTAGAGTATAATTTCTAACTTTATAAATTGTATACTTCGTCAAGCAGACATTGATGGACAGTAAAAGATGGAATTCATTATCCATCCATAAATCCATCAATTTTCTGTCACTTAACCAGGCTGGTATTGCAAAGTCAGCAATCTAAACAAGATGCCAAGACGACCCTTTCAACAGCTACCTCCTCGAGTTCTGCTGGGGGGACACTGAGGCATTTCAAAGCTATTCGAGAGATTGAATCTTTCCAGCCACTCCTTTGTAGGACTGACCCCTTCAAAGCGTCTTTTTTAACATTACGAAATATTAAAATATTATAAATTCACCAACACTTTTGTCAACTCCTTTGTGAGCATTTTGTGTAGTTGATTAAGAACATGGCAGTTTAGCCAGTCGATTTTTTTTTAAACAATTTTAGATATTTGTAAAAACCACAAGCATGTGATAATGAGATGATTTAATCTATTATCATACCTGCTTCATCGTCACAGAGTGTTACTATTCATATCTTCATTTAGTACCATTTTTATTTTTAATTTGATGTTGTCGCACACTGGTACTAGATAATAGGCTCATTTGATGCAGGTTGAAATCAAAACAAAGCTTTGTCTTTGCATGCTAATAGAGAGCAAAATTAGAGGGAGTCTATATATTACATAAAAACTGACTTAGGATATTATAATCTACTACAATTTTTAAAGTAACAACATGTGGCATTGGTTCATACAAATGACTACTGCTATAACATACAACAAAGGGGTTTCTCACCCCTTTCAAAACTTGTAGGTTCTGAAATATTATAATATTACAAATAATTAAATAATATAGAAAATGAAATACTAATTAAGTAATTGTTTATATTGTTCATTTTGCAACTACAGGTACAAAAGACTATTTTGGGAACACGGAAGTGAATCGTCAGAGTTTCTCACTCTGATACCGCTGGATAAACAGAGACTCACGCAGGAACGAAATCATACACAGAGCTCAGGTTATCACTCTCAAGAGGGAAGCAGGATGTCCAACCCACTTCAACCTGCTTCTCTCTTGAGAGTTGGTTTTATTGTTTGTATAAATGAATATTCATAAGGCTTGTGTTACATTTGCAAAGCGTACTTCCCTGTTGGCCAGGGCATAATGCCATATATAGTATGCAGGAAATGTTTGGAGCTATGTACAAAGTTATCAGAGTTCTGTGTGTGTGTGTGACTGTGTGTGTGTGTGTGTGTGTGTGAAGTGATAGTGTGCGGCTGTAGCGATTGCACAGTCTCATAACATATTTTTCAGCAATGGGAG
>VVHJ01038835.1:0-11735 GCA_015107715.1 Tylochromis polylepis | reverse complement strand
TGCTGTGAAAATATAAAAGTTATAAATGTGTTCAAGGTCCAGGCTGTTGCTGAGGGCTGTGTCTGAGGTGACGTTCATTTAATTGTGGTCATTTTACAATCAGTTTAATTAGTAATCAGATAGCTCTGTTCCTTCTAGCTTAAAATCTTTTCACAGAAACTTTTAAGTACAGTTTCATTTAGTGGAAAACTTTTTACCTAAGTTCTCATTTCCCTGTTAGATGCATTGTTGTTCTATTTATAGTAACAGAGCTAACCGGTCCTGCTGTGGCGCACTGACATTCTGCACTGCTGAACCACATATCAGCTAATTTTCCAGATCATTTCATGCTGTGGAGTATAGAGTTTACCTGAACAACTCCAACACTAAACTTCCCTTATAAAACAAAGGTCAACTATGGGCATTGTGAGTGCAAACTGTACTGTGGAAGAGGGTGAGGTCTTGATAAACCTGCTGTGTCTTGACTGATAAAGGACGGTACCAGCTTACAGTGCATATTCCACAGAACTGAACAAGTTAGTGGATGGCACTGCTTTGATGTTCTTGTCCTCAAACTTTTAATTCATCAAATCAAATACATGTATTTTTGTATGTGGTTGGTTTGGTGGCACTCATTGGAATTTCAGGCATTATTATTATTATTATTGTTGTTATTATTTTATGACCAACCTTTCTCTGAAACAGTGGAAATGGAAACAGTTTCATATTGACAGCAGACAAAATCTTTAAAACTCATATGATCGTTTCTATAGTCGTTCAGCTTTCTTAAACATCAAACACATGAACTCTGTGCAGGATTATGACATAATGTCTAGTGGGAAATCTAATGGGATCGGAAGTGGCAGGTTACTTCTTGCCTTTTTGGAATGATTCATTCATTTAACTTACTCATATTCCTAGACGTATAGTAATTTCACATAATAGCGTGGAAGAGTTCTACTACTTTTAATAGGAAACAAGCCAACCCCCACAAGAACATAAAAATTGGTGTACAAAAAAGAAAAATGGAAGCCCTGTTGGTATATATGACAGGTGCTCTTCAGTGAGTGGTGCAGGTAGAAGTCCAGTGTTTTGATGAGTAGAAGATACCTCAGTAACCATGATCTAACTAATAGTTCAATCCTTGGAGGGAAATAATAATGCTCTATTACTTTTGGATTGTTCTTTAGCCTTCTATACAGTTTCACCTCATACTTTATTCAGAAGGAGCTCTTAGAACATTTAGACATTTAGAATAACAATCTCAAGGGCTGGATTCTTGATTATTTTTTTTTTAACAAATAGGAATCAGAGTCCAAATAAATGGAATTCTTTTCAATCAAGTTTACTCTTCAACTGGTTCCCCACAGGGATGTGTGCTATTGCCATTATTTATCCTGTACACAACTATGTGTCAGAGCAGGTATGGCAACAGGATCATTTTAAAGTATGCAGATGACTCTGTTGTTATTTGACTCTAGGACAAAGAGATCAGCTGCAGCCCAGTCCTTGTTGACTTTGTGAATGGTGTGATGAGTTATATGTTCAGGTAAACGTATTCAAGACAAAAGATGTCATTAAATTTAGAGAATATACACAACAGGTCAAGTTCATTGAAGATCAACTGCACACTTCGAAGCAAACTATATCTGTGTGTGTATTTTATTTTTTAAGGCCATTTTGAAAATGAGCATTTGAAAATGGATGATTCATCTACTCCAGACTAAATCTACCTTTGGGTAAAGGAACTTCAACCTGAGCTGTTTTCCTGTGAAGCGCACTCGTGATATTTTTCAACAAAGATTATATGATTTCACAAAAAATATTGATAAGTTGGTAATGCCAGTAGTAAACACGATAAGCTGGTCTTCTAAAGATGTAGCAGTTTATAAATTTTGGTTAGAACCTGATGTGGAAATGTTTGATACTGGATGTAGTTCTCCAGTCGCTAAACACTTTCTGCAGTGTATATTTTACTCTGGACTGTAGTGCTGTTTATCTATCTAAATCATTGTGGTGTGAAATTTGTATAAAAATGCATAGAGATGATAGTCTTTTCTTGAATATAATTTGTCTTGTGGTGATCAGAGCATGAAAAAATAAATGTAAAAAAATTTCAGTAGCACCTTCTTTCTTTCTTCCACACGGTGTCATTGTTTTGGTTGGTGGTTATGGACAGCATCATGTTCCTTGTCTAATTAACTTTCACCATTTCTACTCTGAAGATATCTTGTCTTTTTGAGTTTGGTTTTCATTTTGCATGGATCAGTTAAGGCTGTAAATGTACCTTTTCTGCCCACACTACCAGAGCAAAAAATTTTTTTTTTGACGATTACCTTTGGATCCTTGTTTTGCTTAAATGTTGATGTTCACGTTTATGTTGATGTTTAAGAGTCAAAACGGGTGAGACAGATACTGAGTAACAATGTGAAATGCTGGAGAGAAGCCAGAAAAACGACAGCTATACCTGCCATCGTACGTTTACCTTGCCATTTGAGAGAAAGTATGCGTTACAGCTTAACACTCCCTCGCTTGTGAAATCCGACACAGGAACAGTGGTGTGGTAACTGCGTAGAATGTTCGTGCCTGTACAGATCTGATTGGCTCCAATGATAAATGTGTTTATCCAGCTCTAACAGCACAGATGAAAGTTGTATGAAATGTTTTCTTTGGTGTAGTTTAAAAAAAAAAAAAAAAGCCAACTACATCCATCCCACTAAAAACACGCAGCAAGCAGAGGTGTGGATATGATGTAACTTCAGTTGGTGTGCACAAATGTCACAGAAGAATTTCCCAAACAAAACAAAAAAAACATTCTAGGTCTCCTCAGCTCTGAGGGTGTAACCAAGCAACCCTACAGTAAGTCTTGATTACATGATTCAACCATGTAATCAGTCTGAGGGCTACTGATGCAGTCAGGTGTTTCTATTATTGTGTCCACCCCATTTATACTAATGATGGTAAGCTGAATATTAGTTTCTCTTTCAGCAAAAACTGAAGATTGCAAGCTTAATCAATGTGAATTCTTTCTCTAATGGTGCCAGTTTGTTAGGTATGCATGAGTTGTGTAGCTTACTTAAAAAGATGATTTTGGAATTGGATCATGAAGCTTTCTAAACTGAAGGGACAATCTCCTCTATCTGTAGAGGAGCCATGACACTGATCATGAAGTGAAATGTGGCCAGATTTGAGCTGCTGGAAGATATTTGTTTGTTTTTTCTCTCCTCCTGCTTTTTTTCGTTCCTTCAATTTCTGAGAAGTTCCCAAAGAAAAATAAAATCTGATTTCTTGTGGGAAATGCTCTGAACAGGATATCCAGTTTAAAATAAATGGCTCTTTCCTCTTTTTCTTACTAGCGGTTTTACCTCCAACAAATGTACGCGTGAACTGCAAAAATGAAGACGTCTCTGTCCGCTGGGATTACATAACAAGAGAACCACAAACAATCTTTAGAGGAAACCTCCATCCATGGTAAGAAAAGAGCTTTTGTAATACATTATGTTAAAACTTATTTGGATTTTATTTTGTGTGATAAAGGTCCATAAATGCACTGTTGTACTTGTTTTATTGCTTTGTGGGGTCCAGTTTGTCAGCATTAGACTCTGGAAAGGCTTTAGTGTGATCATAAATTATATTTTTGAGTAACTTGCACTTTTTTTCCATTATATTCAAAGTATTACTCATAGGATTAATCTGTTGTTTCCTTAATGTCTTTTTCTTTTCTTTACATTTTTTATTTAGGAATTGCACATTTGAAACCACAGATCACGAGTATAACCTGAGCAACTGTATCTGGAACTCACTGGAAGAGAGATACCTAAGCTTTATGTATGTCAATATAGCAGTTGTACAGGGAGCCATCCAGTCTGAAGTTGTGCCATCAAATACTTTCTCCTTTAACAAATTCAAGACAGTCAGCACAAAATGTAAGCAATGCAGCTAGTAGACATTTGTAGAGCATGATTTAAGTGAGAGAGATGGAGATTAAACTTAAATATCTCTTCTCTCCTTCTTAGGTTCTTTAGAGTTCCCTTCTATAGAAATACAAGCGAAGGAGCTGAACGCCACAGTACGTTTCCGGAATCCCATCTACTTCTACAAAGAGATGAGACAGCAGAAGCCGTATAAAATCATTTTTACAGTCTCTCCAGTTGGAAATGAATTTACACAGGTAAGGGGTGGCCGGCATATACCGCTGAAAATTTTTATGTATGTATTTATGTTTTTTGACAGATGAAACAATGACGATAATTATAAGACGTAGTGATTTCATTTTAAGCCTTGCGTATTCTTTATGAGGAGGGAAATGCATTCGGCACATTAATAAAAATGAAAGCCGCATGCCACCTTTTAAGAGACGGGTTCATATGTTTCAACGTGTTTATTGGCTATAACAGAATGCAGAATTCATATGCTAAATCCAGTGCTGACATTTTATATCTAAAAGGTGAAAGGTCATCTTCAGTGTGACGTAAAAGTCTGCAAAACCACTTTTTTTTTTGTCCATTAAGCAATGTTATAACTCAGGATCAGAAGGGGAGCTTGTGACCACATTTTACATTTGATAATGTGATCTGATGATCTTTTATTTAAGATGTGTGTATATGAAGAGTATTTTCCCATTTGTGGCTTCTTGGCAGTAGCAGCTTTCTTCTTTGGCAGCTCTTGCTGCTTTCCACTCTGCCCACTGATTGTCTGTCACCTTAAACCCCTCCACTCTGCTCCACACATCACTTATGCTGTTCTGCTTGAGAACAGTTCCAGAAGCATCCCCACAGCATAATACTCCCACCACTGTGGGAATATATGCTGTGTATTATTATTTTTTTCTATCTTTTAGTTCAATAATTTGATAAATGCAAAAAGGCATGGTGGTGTTGTAATGAAAATGTGTGCTTTAAGTTAGAAATTATCACAAATGGTTCATTACAGAGTAACCGCTTGCAATACTTGGTTTAAACAGTCACACCTATTAGTAGTGTCGATAGGTTATCTGCTATTTAATAGGTGTGACCGTCACCTTCATAAGGCTCAAATATTTTTCTGGCTCTATACAGATTTTTTTTTTTTCTTATTCCTGGCCAAAAATTGCTCAAAATGACTCTTGATAGTGAAGGGTGCTGACCCCTGAACTAAAGGATTCATCTAAAGGGTTATCAAATTCACATCCTCATGCTCTGGGAAGCAGTTATGAGTCTGTACGATCATTTTCAGGAAGCTTTTTGGGAGGCAAAATATATTTTCACGTCTGCTATTGCAGACAAAAGTTTGTTGGTTATAAACTAGATGTGACAATATTGTCTGCCTCCTGGAAGAAAATTTAAAAAGTAAAAAGATGAAAGAATGAAAAATTCAAAATCACTAAAAACCAGTACTTTCCTATCAAGAATAAATATGTTGTATATTATATAGTACTTATTTATTTCACAAAAAGGACACAGCAAATACATGGAGCCAGATTTTCTAAAATACTGTGGGAGCAGTCCAGGTGTTGGTAATAACACACCAATAAGCTACGTGTCACAACCACCATAATCAGCTTTATTTCTGGTAATTAACTTAAATAATCAAGACATTAATAAATTCCTCTGTGACTTTCAGGGAGCCTTTAAAGCATCATGCACAACTGAAGAAATCTGCGAACATCATGTGTCATTCCACAAGGGTGAGGAGAAGTGCGTCACGCTGAGTGGAATGTTGTTTGTCAGGATTGGTGCTCAGCAGGTGGAGTTCAGAGAGACGCCCAAGATCTGTGCCTCTGACACACCTCCCCAGCGTAAGTGTTTTTATTTTTTATTTTATTTACAGATAAAAAATCTTGACAAACTAAAAGGCACAGACACATCTGTCAACAGGAAGTAGTTCAGGATTTGCACAGGCCTCGTGCAAAATCTGGGTGGGAACTCATCCATTCTATTATTGCAATGTGACTAGAGGTGCAGCTATTCATGAATTATTTTTGGACCCTTAGTGATTTGCGTATCACACAATATCCAGATTGTTGGTATATAACGACTGAAACACTGACACATGTAAACTATATTATAACACACTTTATGGTGACTTCTAACAGGGTTTACTTACTGTTTACCACAAAGTTATCGTGAAGTAGACCTAGAAGGAATACTTCTAAATGTTGGGGAATATTATACTAAAGAAGATATTTAAGGGCATCAAACACAGACTTGCATAAAGAGAACTGGCATATTTTGGTTCACGTTTTAACTGGTCAAACTTTAATGTAACATTGCTGTGATCTGGGGCTTGTTTTTTGTTTTTGGTTCCTGAGATTTCTGTTTGGAGCTATACTGGTATGAAAAAATGGTCAGAATTTGATAGTGTGACTACATGTTAAATAGATTTCCAAAGGACATTAAGTTGTAGATCAAACATTCTTTTAAGTAGCGTTCAAGATATTTGAATGCTCTGCGTTCAGTCATCATAAGGCCATGTTTTTTTACATAATTAACTTGATGGGAGGGCATTCAGAAGAGACTCTCTTCTATGTACACACCACAAAAATCAACATAGAAGCTTGCAAATGAATATCCGGTGAATACTAGTGATGGGGGTGCAGAATTTCCTGACAGAACACATCTCTAACTTGTGAGCACATGTCCTGAGCTTCTGTTGTATGTAATCGCACAGCAAGCATCTCACTGATAGAGAGACGAATGGAATTGGATGAAAACTAGATTATTGTTGATGCAAACATCAGGCCAGCTGTATAAAACCTGAAGATGAAAAGAGAATGGCTTGTACAGCAGGATATTGTTCCTAAACACACCTCAAACTCAACACTGAACTACTTCTAAAGAAATATTCGCTTAGCTATTCGGCTCTGAACACTAGTGTACACTTTAAGGGAGTCTTTACACACACATAAAAAATGAAAGTTACATCCTTTGTGGAAGAAATTTAACCCCCATGAGTATAAAGTAATTTTCATTTTGTTTGAATTATTTGAATTCGCAGTTATGACTGTCAGATCTCATTTTGACGCCCAGATCTGTTAGTGAGAAAGCTGTTTTCTGTGTAACCATCCTCCTGGCGGACTTTCTAAGAAAAGCGATCTTTGCTTAAACACAAAATTTTCAAACAATATAACTAAATTAGATTTCAGAGGGGAGCCTTGACAGAAGATTACTTCCATCTTCAATCATTTATATTTAGTGGCAAGACTGTCTCTTTGACCTTCCCAAGCTAGGTTGGACGTAGATTGCAAAGGGGGTGGTAGATCTACAGTAACTGTGGGCAGGCTGAAGTGGCTTAAAGAATACAGGCCTGTATGAGTTTATCAGTTGGATGTATAAAACGGAACCAACTGATGTTGTTTTTGTTTAGTTTGGTTCAGTTGATCTGCTGACATTGAGGCTGAGCTTTACTTTGTGCTCTGCCTGAATTAACCTTTTGTTTTGCTTTTTAGAAGATTTCAGTGAGATGATGCTCGCAGCTGTGCTCTTATCCTTGCTTTTATTTGTCCTCATTGTGCTAATCGCTTCCATCTGTAAGATGAGGGCTTGGACATTTCACCCCTCAGTTCCTCTACCTCGATTTCTGGTAAGGTGTCAAATAAAAAAAATAAAATAAAATAAGCAGGACATTGGTAATGATGTTGCTTTAGCTGTTTTTTAACCTTGTGTCAAATGCCTTTTCTGTTCCTGTCTGCTTGTTACCTTGCAGGAGAACAATAGAGGGGATCAGAACAAATATCCACCCAAACCACCCAGACCATACATTAGTCAAATCTCTGTCAAAAGCTTAGACAACAGCTGTCAGGATGTCTCAGAGGAAACTGTTCTCTTCAAGGATACCGGTCACTCCGGGGACACCCATCACTCTGTAGACAACAGCATTGCTGGCTCTGACTACAACCCTTGCAACTACATGGAGAGACCACATTTGGACAGCAGCGGGACGGATGATGACTCTGGAGATGACTCTGTAAAGACAGAGTGTGTTTCAATTGAAGAAAGGTCTGCTTATGACTCCCCACATGTGAAGGTGGACATGGGTGGTGGAGACATGGTCACAGGTTACACTGGGAATTAAATCACCACTCAGAGGACTGAAGTTGTTGGGGGTTGTTTTTTTGTTTTTTTTTCTTATGGTCTAAACTCAGGTAATCAAAGACTAACAATCTAAGCCCACCTTTGGAATGTGAGTTTACAACAATATGAAATCTTCACTATATTTTTGCCTTTTGAACATTTTTGAACTGACAGACTTGGTTGTCTCAGGGAAGCAAGCTGGTCATCTTTGTCTTCCAGCTGTTTTCTGTCTGGTTACAGAGGCAGGTAGCTAGATCTCTGCTGGTTTCTGCCCCTGCATCAGATGCAGTAGTGCACATCTGTGTTGAAGAAGTGCTTCTTTGAAGCACAGTGACAATCACAGTTAGATCTTAAGCTCAAGGAAACCCGCTCCAATAGAAGATTGCCTCAAGAGGGACAGTTTCCCCCAAATCACGCACACACAAATGGATTTCTTAATTGCATCAAATTCAAAGATAATAGACAAATTTGGTTTAATATGTCTTCTGTTAATCTTTGCTTAAGATATATTTTTATATATAAACTGATCCGGCACAATAATAGGCAGGTGCCAATCTGGGTGCCACTGACAGTGCCACCCAGATTTTAAAAATCATCTGCCTATTATTGTGTAGGGCTCAGCAGTGCTATGTATCAGTGTTTCCTTTCATTGTAGGCATGTGGAGTGGAGCTTCTCTGTATTGCGCTTTTTTTTTTTTTCATTACATGCTGCAGATACATGATCAGTTTGGACTTTCAGTGTAGTGAGGTGACTGACTGATGTAGAGTAATCCAAAGGAGCTTGTTGGAATACTAATTTGGATACTTTGATCTAGAAAGGAGTTGCAATGAAAGGTACAAATATCTGCTGATTGTCAGGGGCAACCATATTATCTAATCTAAACAGATATAATGTATTTGCATCTTTTTGCATTGTGATCCACAACAATTGCTTCCATTCATTTTCTAAATTTGTGCTGGGGCTTATCAAAGCAGTGTCATAGCGTGGCTGGAGCTTGTACCAGCCAACAGCATGTGAAACATTTGGGACAGCAGCGTCCATCCATCTATTTTCTTAACTTCTTATCTAAGACACTGGAGCCCGTCTGAGACTCTCCCTGGGGGAGAGACAGGGTGGACAGGTTGCCAGTCTATCACAAGGCCCATGGCGCAAATAAAACCAAACTATCTATAACAGGGCAAATAAACATGATTGTTTTTCTGTCTTTTTGTTGTATTGACCCTTAAAGACTCTTAAAAATGCTTTTGAGCCATTTTGCATGAATAGTCAGAGATAAACCAGAGATTTTCCACTCCTGACAACAGAACTGCAGGTGTCACAACTATTTTTCAGTGCTGCTGACAGTGCCACACCTATGCAGTCTATTGTTTGGGAAAACTGCAACCGACAAAACCTGCTCTGTAGGCCATGGGTTAGTGCCTTTGTTCTGCTTCCATCATGAGCAAGCAGGTTTGTTGTTTACTTCAGGGTTGATGTTGGGGGTTTTTTTTTCTGTGATGTGGGAAGTGTAAAATATCGTTGTATTAAAGGTATTTTTGTACAGTTGTACAGCTTATATGGTCACATTTGATCTCAATTTACTCATTCTCTTTAAAGGATGGACACTGGATTGATTATTTTTTATAAACTTTTTTTATGTGCATTGACCAAGAATGTTTGCTTCTAGTATCACTAATAACATGAAAATGTATCAAACACCATGAGGAGTTTTTCATCTAAGTGAAACATTTAGGCCTGCTCTCTCCACAGCCCACAGTTCTTTACTGTATAAGAAGAAAGAGTGTAAACATATTTTTTCCGAAGATGGTCTTGAGTAAACTGTGGTGATAAAAAGGCATGTTGAAATCGGCAAGAACCCAGAAAACTGCTTGGGTCTTGTTTTGATCATTTATTCAGAATTTTTTAGAATGATTTTATCACTGGCAATGATGATAAAATCATTCTAAAAAATTCTGAATAAATGATCAATCGCTGGCAATGATGATTGTGTAGGGCTGGGTGTGACTTGAAGTCTTCCGATACAAATACAATGTAAGGGGACGCATTGCAGGTGAAAAGAAGTAAAGAATTTTCTAATATAACTATTAATCTTCCATTGTGGATTACTTAAAGTAAGAATATTTATAATATGCATTTTCTGAAATGTAATAATTTTGCACCATTTTACATATTTGTTCCACGACACAATTCTAACCAAATACAGTGCTCAAATTTTAGTGTAAAATGCTATCGTCAACAGTTGCCATGCTTTTTATTAATAAATTGAGTGAAGTGCTATTGAAGTGTCCATTTGAAATGGCCAGTGAATGTGTTGTTTGTATTTGTTAGTTTTTGTAAAGCATAATTTTCTTTTAAACAAGTTTTAATAATATCACATCGAAACTTGCCAAGGTAACTACTTCGATTATGATCCAACCCACAAAAGTAAGAAATATTCTTTGGTGTTGACGGTAACATGTATAGATATATCAGTATTAGGCTTTTGGTTGCTGTCATGTTTTGTTTTACCACAAGTGATATATTTGGATATAAAGAACAACATTCTTACTCATTTAATCTTAGCAGGTTAGTGAGCAAGCAAGTTACATCCATAAATTGTAGGGTACAACCAAAGATCATAGAAAACACACTATCCTGCTAATTGATAGACTAATAAAATAATAGAACTACTAATCCAAACTGAAGCAAACATTTCTTTATGCTTAAAGTTCTTCAGACTCATTTATTTTAGATCATTAAAGCCTTCAAAAAGGCAACTCAATCAAGGGATGAAGCAGTGTTGTTTACACAAAACAACTTGGCAAAAAAACCATTTAAAACTTTATCTAGGCACTAGTAAAATACTATTTTTGCACCACTAAGGTGATTCCCTAAGAGCAATTAGCCAGTGACTTGCCATATTTCAGCAAGATGTGCAGTGTGTTCTTTAAAAAAAAAACAAAAAAAAAACACAACAACCACCACTGATTTTGAGAAAAGTGAACAAGTGACAAAAACAACGCAACAGTGGCAGGCCTAAAAAGCTTATCTGCAGCAGATGAACCTATGTAAAAGTAATGAGGTGGTTTAGAGCAGGTTAGACTGGTTTGCAGTTCAGTGGTGACTTTTACAGTAATGTACCATGTTGGACTGGTGCAGTGCAGCCGTGGTGTTCATTATCAGTGTGACAGGGAACATTTAAATTTAAGCTGATGATTCAGTCATGTATAAAGTTAGCATGGAAATCAGTCGTGATATCTCATGTAATATCTGCTCTTATCTTGTTGAATTCAATTAAATCTGGATCTCAGAGTAGTACAGCTCAGCTGATCACAGCCTGAATGTACACTACTCAAAAAATAAATAAATAAAGGGAACACAAAAATAAGACATCCCAGATCTGAATGAATGAAATATTCTTATTAAATACTTTGTTCTTTACATAGTTGAATGTGCTGACAACAAAATCACACAAAAATTATCAATGGAAATCAAATTTAGCAACCCATGGAGGTCTGGATTTGGAGTCACACTCAAAGTTGCCAATCTTGGTGTTCTCTGGCAAATGCCAAACGTCCGTTGGGCTGCAAGCACAACCCCCACCTGTGGACGTGGGGCCCTCATGCCACCCTCATGGAGTGTTTCTGACCGTTTGAGCAGACACATGCACATTTGTGGCCTGCTGGAGGTCATTTTGCAGGGCTCTGGCAGTGCTCTTGTTCTTC
>VVHJ01038833.1:0-11605 GCA_015107715.1 Tylochromis polylepis | reverse complement strand
TAACAAGAATTGAACCTCTTTCCTTGAAGTTCTTGATGATCCTATAAATTGTTGATTTAGGTGCAATCTTAGTAGCCACAATATCCTTGCCTGTGAAGCCATTTTTATGCAACGCAATGATGGCTGCACGCGTTTCTTTGCAGGTCACCATGGTTAACAATGGAAAAACAATGATTTCAAGCATCACCCTCCTTTTAACATGTCAGGTCTGCCATTCTAACCCAGTCAGCCTGACATAATGATCTCCAGCCTTGTGCTCGTCAACATTGTCACCTGAGTTAACAAGACGATTACTGAAATGGTCTCAGCAGGTCCTTTAATGACAGCAATGAAATGCAGTGGAAAGGTTTTTTTGGGATTAAGTTAATTTTCATGGCAAAGAAGGACTATGCAATTCATCTGATCACTCTTCATAACATTCTGGAGTGTATGCAAATTGCTATTATAAAAACTTAAGCAGCAACTTTTCCAATTTCCAATATTTATGTGATTCTCAAAACCTTTGGCCACGACTGTACACTGCATTTTGTAAATGTTATATAGGACTGTAGCATCAACAGCAGGGATATGATAGAAAAATTATGAAAGTTATGCAACACTCTGAAATTAAAGCTATGCAACACTCTTTAACAATAAGGTGAAGGGATAGAGCCCTCTCTGCCGCTCTATCTGTCCTCTTCTCAGGCCTTGCTGTGGCTCCTCTGCTATCTATTATCCAAAGCACAGTTAGATTCATGTACTAGTATATCATGTAACAAACTGTTTCTCTGTAAGAGCGTCACACACATGTCTGTTCCCAGGACAAAGTTGGAAGAAGTGTATAAATGAAAGTTGCGGGATTGCCCTGGCGAGCAGTTGCATAGACGTCCACTGTGTATGCTATTGCTTCCTTGCAAGTATAATAAAAGCGTTGGAACTCACTATTCTGTGTGTCTCACTTCATAAGAGAATTTTTCTAACATTCTCCCACAAAAAAAAAAAAAAAATACATCCAGAAGAATAGAATCAACTTTCTGGGATTTCCTTACTTGGATGCAGACATCAAGATAACAGGTGATTACCTTATTACCTGTTCAGTTTTGTGTTATGCTCACAAAACTAAACATAAAGCACATGAGACAAGAGACTATCAAAATAAAACTGGAACTAACATACACGCTGACAGGAGGTAAACAAACACAAAAAAGAACAGAGGGAACAGAAAGGGAGACATCACAGAAAGACAAGACAGACATGGGAACATAACAGGTGAAAGAGAAAGAGATCACAAAAGATGATAAATATTACATAACCTAATGAGGAACAAAAGACCAGAAGCAAAGGGAAACTCAGAAGCACAAGGAAACCATATTAATCTCAAAGGAATAGATAAAGAGCTTTGCAAACAAACACTTGAAAAAAACAAAGAAAATGGTGACATCACTTAAAACATGCTTCTTGAGCAAACAGGGAAAATTCAAAACTCAAAACACATCAACCACAAATTGTAAAAGTATTCTTCAAACTCATCACAGTGCCAGAATGAGCCAAAGTATTGGTCATGAGAAGCATCGGGGAACTGCACAAGTACTGACATTCATCTTATACTGGAGGTATAACTACACATGTGATAGTACAGACAACACACCACATGGCACAGTCTGAATGAGCTCATTCATATACATCTGGTGACAATAACAATATAACCATATGGATTTATCTTTATGATAAACTGGAGCTAAACATTTCAATACACAGACCATAATATATTGGATTTGGTAAATGAATGACCCACAAAGTAATTTCACATTCACCATCAACAATGACTGCTGTTGCTACACTGAACTTTTTAATTCCACTATTTAATTACACAAAATGGATAGCAAATTATCAATAATCAGTTTTAATAGCAGAAACCTGTATGCAAATTTAAGTGACATCAAGGAATATTTGAATCAGTTCACCAAACTTTTCTAAATGTTAATAATTTTCTCTGCATATGGATAAATGCAGAGAAAAGATAAGACTTTGAACTGGTTGGGTCAGAAGTTAACTGTGTACATTGAAGGAAAAAGAACAACAGGCTGTGGCATTCAAGCATTTAATGAACCATGTTAATCAACAATATATTCATTAATGGCATGGAAAGTAACAATGTAAGTGGATTGACAGCTATTAATTAATGACTGCCTACAGGTTTTTGCAGTTACTGATGATAATTGTAAGAGAAATCAACACAAGGAAAAGCTAGGATACAGTGTGTGAGGACAGAAGAATCCATGAATGTGTTTATGAATGACTTACTAATGTAGAATTGGGAAAATGTAAACAAAGAAATTGGTATTGACAGTGCATATTTGTGTCATTATAAAAACTGTCCGATAATATAATACAATAGAAAGTAAAAATGTACACATCAACCATGGATAAAAATGGGTTTACAAAATACATATAAAAAGAAAAATACACTGTATATAGAATTCATAAAACAAAGAAATAAAGAGGTGGAAAATAAGTTAACAAAAAAAGTTAACCAGAATTATTCAGGTATGTATGTAGAAAGGAGTACTAAAGTAAAATATTAAATAAAAATAAATAATAAGTACAATATTAAAGAAATATGGGCTATTCATACAGTAATTTAAACCTGTTCTAGACAACAAAGTTATCCAAATCTGGTATAGAAAATTCCAAAGCCACTGCCATCTGATGTCTGGAATGAAAACTTGATAAGAAAGCATAACAATTCAATGTTCCTTACAGCAGTGGAGGAAAAATTGATAACTAATACTGTAAATAAATGCAAGTAAATGTAAAACATCCACTGACAGTAATATTGGCATGAAACTTGCAAAGAAAGTTCTATCACTGCATAAAGCTGAGGATTGACACACTTCACTGGCCTGTTTCTATACTTCCACAATTCTCTAAAATCCTTGAAAAACTGTTCATTAACTGATTAGACAAAATAGATCAACATAAGTTACTCTCCAACAGTCAATACGAATTCAGATAAAACAGCTCAAATTCACCTACATTAAATATCTCAATCAAGGACATTCAAAAACACCACAGATCAGAAATAGTATAAGGATCAAGTATTGCTAGATCTTAAAAAATGATTTGATTTTATTCAATTTTCAGTTCAATTCTATTTTATTTACATGGCACCAAAACAACAACAACAACAACAGTTGGTTCAAGGTGCTTTATATTCTAAGATAAAGACTCTACAATAATACAAAGAAAACAGAGAAAACCCCAATAATCATATGACTTTCTTTGAGTAAGCACTTTGGAAACAACTTTAAATTCAATTCTGGATTTAACAGGGAGCCAATGAAGGGAAGCCAGTATAGGAAAAATATGCTCTCTCTTTCTAGTCCCTGTCAGTACTCTTGCTGCAGCATTTTGGATCAACTGAAGGCTTTTCAAGGATTTTTTAGGATAACCTGATAATAATGAATTACTGCAGTCGAGCCTAGAAGTAATAAATGTATGAACTACTTTTTCAGCATCAGCATGAGACAGGATGTTTCTAATTTTAGAGATAATTTGCAAATGGAAGAAATGTGCATATTTGTTTAATATGCACACTGAATGACCTATCCTGGTCAAAAATTACTCCAAGATTCCTCACAGTGTTGCTGGAGGGCAAGGCAATGGCATCCACACTAAGTACAAAAAAACATGTTCTATCTGAATTGAGAAGCAGGAAACTAGAGGTCATCCAGGTATCTATGTCTTTAAGACATTCCTCCAGTTTAACAACCTGGTGTGTATCTGGGTTCATGAACAGATGAAGCTGGGGATCATCTGTATAGCAGTGAAAATGTATGCTATGCTTTCAAATGATACTGCCTAGAGGAATTTAAACAGAAATGGTCTTTACGTGGAATGCTGTGGAACTCCATAATTAACCTTAGTGTGTAGAGGACTCCTCATTTACATGGACAAATTGGAGTCCATTAGATAGATATGTTTTCCTCCAGTGAAAAGGTGAAAACCACTGCTGGCCAAAAAGAACACAAAGGCCCATCTCACATCTGCCAAAAAACATCTTGATGATTCCTAAGACTTTTAGGAAAATATTCTGTGGACTGATGAGATAAAAGTTTAACTTTTTGGAAGGTTTAACTCAGCTCAATTCAATTCTATTATGGTGCCATATCACAACAACAGTTGCCTCAAGGCGCTTTAAATCGTAAGGTAAAGACTGTACAAGAATACAAAGAAAACAAAGAAAATCCAACAATCATATGATGTCCTATGAGTAAGTGCTTTAGTGACAGTGGGAAGGGAAAAACTCCCTTTTAACAGGAAGAAACCTCCAGCTAGGGCAATGTTCTTAAACACACCAGCAAGTCCACCTCAAAATAACTGCAAAATCCAAAATGAAGGTTTTGAAATGGTCTAGTCAAAGTTGAGACTTAGAACAGACTAAGATGCTTTTGTACGACCTTAAACAGTCAGTCATACTTGAAAGCAATTACTTTTTCAAATAGGGCCAGATATCTTATTCACCTTATTATCTTTGTCTAATATAATATGAAAGAAAAATTAAAAAAAAGAAATCAGCAAGGGGGCAAATACGTTTTGACCTTACTGTAATACCTATTAGTCTAACAGCTGCAGCTCTGGCTAGATTTTAACCAGACATTGGTTAAAATCCTAAATCAGCTTTAAACTGGGAGTCCCAGAAATTTGTGTCATTATCTAAGAGTGCAGTTTATGCAGAGAAAATTTTGTAGCATCTAATTCTGCTAATTTAATCTGATATGTTCCCGGTTGAAATGTGAAAAGTGTAAAATGATTTAAAGAGTGTAGAGGTTGTTGATGAAGATATGTGAACCCGAATGTCAGATTTATTTATTTTTTAAATATTATAATAATAAAATCCCATGGGTTTTCTTGGCCAAATCTTAGAAAGATATGTGATTTATAAGCCCTTGGTCATGAGGATAATATTTTAGTCTTTTTGTCATAATAAAAAGCAACAACGATTGTTGTGAAGTTAGACTAATAAAAATAAATGACCTAAACTGAATTTGAGATATATATGTTTCATTCCTCTTTGCAAATTTTCTCACTCAAGCATTTGTAACAAGTTATGCATGTTTTGTTGTATGCCATTCTGGGGATCATATGTTGTATGACTTAAAACAGAGTACACAGAGGACCATGTCAGTCAGTGGTGGCAGCTGACATGTTGAGAAGTGGGCCTGTACTCTGTCACAACCACCATACGAAGCTTGTGCTTTCCTACTGAAGGATGTGTAATTCTGATTTTCCACGATGTCATTCCGTCTTCAATTTGTTCCTGTGGTGATTAGTTACTTCATTCATTAGTAGGTGCTAAAGCAGCTGTCAAGTACAAATGCTCAAGTAGTTCGGTTTGCAGACATGCAGACCATGCTGCATGGTGAATCATGGATGCATCAGTGCTAAGAGACCTTGACAAACTGAGCTGCAACCAATTCAGGGCAGTAATTAGAGGCAGGTACATTAATGATGTAGAATGTTGCATTTTGACCTTGCTGCTACAAAATGTAGACATTACTTTAGACACACTACCTGTCATTATGCATGATGCTGGTTTCAGTTTTTATTCTCGTCACCCCCCAACCCTCACCTTCAGTTCTGATCAAACTGAAACACAGCAATGGGAACAGTGACTGGATGAGCCATTTGACAGCTACGTTATTGCTTATTACCTGATGATCATATACATATTATATTTAGATATTACTTTTTAAGGAAAGATCTGACTGTACTGTAGTACAATGATTAAAATGCACTTCTGTACCCTCTGTACACCTATGACTGCACACCAACCCACCCAACCAATGTCATTGTCAAGTATGACAATGACACCACCGTGCATGAGAAAGTGTACAGGACAGATGTAAAGAATCTACATGAACGAGTTGGTGATGTACTGGGGTCTTCCAGATCCTTGCCTCCAGAGCTGCAAAGAGGCTGAATTTATTACAAGTATTCTTATTACTAAAAGAGGCTGTTGATTAACAAAATATCTGACACAGTGAGCAGGAAAGTGCAGGAGGTACAGGTGAAGAAACCATGCTGCTAGTGAGTCGGCCACAAGACACAGTGAATATAAGTAGCGAGTGATTCAACAGATAAAGCACGTGAAGATTACACTATGACAAAAGATGTCATCAATAAGTTTTTAATTAAATTGGTTACACAGATAAGCTATACAAAAGCATCACTGTGCATTGTAACAGGAACAGGAAGTGATACTCTACCACAGACAGAGCCAACACTAAGTGAGAGCACCACCCAAAATGCTGCAGCAAGAGTATTGATAGGGTTATTTGTGGTTCCTAGGATATTTAAAAGCAGAATGGGAGGTAGAGCCTTCAGCTTTCAGGCCCCTTTTCTGTGGAATCAGCTTCCACTTTGGATTTGGGAGACAGACACCCTCTCTTCTTTTAAGATTAGGCTTGAGACTTTCCTTTTTGACAAAGCTTATAATTAGGGCTTGATCACCTGGCCCTGAATCCTCCCTTAGAGCAATAGACTTATGCTGCTCATAGCTTTCAATGATACACTGAATGTTTCTCCTTCTCTCACCCCTTTTCACTCGCCAGGTGTTTACATCAGTTTGCATTTAATCATCAGTTATTATTAACCTCTGACACTCTTCCACAGCATGAATTGAATTAAATAGCCTTCAGTGAAAGGCAGCTGGCAGGGGTGGTTAAGATCAATTATGTGCCTTTACAGTACTTTCAGTTCATTTCAGGATTCTGGTTCTGACTTGTAGAGGTCTTCATGGACAAGCACCAGCTTGCATCAGTGGTCTATTACAGCCATATGTTCTCAGCAGGTCACGAGGTCTATTGATCAGGGCCTACTTATTGTATATCACAAGGCTAAAAACTAAAGAAGACAAATCTTTTGCCACAGTGGCCCTCAGAATCTGAAACTTTTGACATCTTTTTGAGTTTGAAATCTGTGGACGTAGCACTTCTTCATTCATTCATTCATTTTTTTTTACTAACCAGCAACTGTCTTCATCTAGATATATCAGAAACACAAATCCACTCAAGAGCAGAGAGCACAAATCCGCTCCTGTCTCTTATAAGCTTAATGAAAAACTTAAACAAAAATCATCCACCAGATGGCGTTTTAACACATCTCTGCTAAAGGACCAAGGCTTCAATAATTTTTCAAGAGGGAGTGGACATCGTTCATAGATATAAACTATTTTCCAAATGCCTCTCCAACCTTACTCTGGAAAACTGGGAAAGCTGTTTTAATGGGCAAGATCATTTCATGCTCATCCTACAAAAAGAATTATTATTATTATTATTTTGCAAGAGAAAATAAAATCACTAGAAAAAATTTATACAACCTGAAAATATTCTAAGGGATTTAGGAAAATGATCTTAAGGCACAATTTCTTATACAGCACCTGAGACATGACAAATTTGAATACAATAATAAATCTCGTAAATATCTGGCAAACATGCAAAACAAAGAAAAAAACAACAATCCTAATAATCAAGGACTCAGCAGGGAAGCCTTTGCCTTCAACTATTCAATAAATTGGTCAAAACTGACCAGTTTACCAGTTTGTATGGAGGAGGGGGGTGTGGCAGCCATTTTAACACCCTACCACCTCCGCACAGGAAACCTGAAATATTTAATATTCCCCAATATTCCCCAAGATCAATATGAACATGTTCAAAAGGAAAGCTCTGCTGCTTAAATCAATTCAAAATTATTAAAACCGTTGGATCAAACTCCCCATATCACTCTGTAGAAGGATAGAAATGATCTTTTATCTTTTCTCAATATTTCCTAACATTTCCTGGTTTCAATTCATTAATTCATCATTGGGGAAATTTTATTGAAAAAATAAAACTCCCCTCATAAAACTTCAAATTTCCAAAAGTCCAAATCTCAAGGAAGTCTAGAAGCACCAAACATAGAGTTATATCATCTAGCTAACCAACTAACTAATTAAATAAACAACCTTATTAAATGGTTCAGTAACACTCAGTCTGATTCATTCTGGTTGCAAACTGAACAAGCACTATGCCCAGACATATTTTTTTTCAGACCTCCCTCTCAGTCAGACTATTAAGAAACACCGCTGTTTTCACAGCATATCCGTAGCATCAGCTCTGTCAGCATGTTGGAAAACATGACAGATCACCAACTCGACAGCTTCACCCTCTCTTCACTCCCAAGTTTGGAATAATTCAGACTTCACGATCAACAATAAAACATAAAACTTCACATCTTGGAAAATCAAAGGAGTTACACATCTTCTACATGTTATTAAAATAAAAATTGTATTAATTTTCATAATCTAATCCAGATTTTGGCATTGATGCTTCACAATTTTGTCCTGGTTCTGGGTCTCTGGGTCCCAGCATTTTCAGTTCATTGTATTTTTATGAGTGTTTTGATATTGTTATGATTTAAGTTTAACTAGTTAGTTCTCTGTTCATTTGTACTATGTCTCTGAGCTTGTTTGTGATCAGTTTAGTTTCTTGTCTATTAGGTTCCCATTGTGTCTTTGTCCTCTGTGTCCCTCTCTGTGTGTTTGTGTGTGTGTCCTTGTGTCTTGTTTCCCTCTTCTGTTTACGTTTTCCCCTCCCCTTTCATTCCATGACTCCCCTGTCTGTCATTTCAGTTCATGTATGTTCTCCCCAGCTCGTCATCTCCCTCTCCCTCTGTGTCCCTTGCTCCCTCTTTGTCCCTCTCTCCGCGTCCCAGTCATGTCATTGTTTTCATCTCCCGGTTCTGTTTCCATGTTCCCAAGTCTGTTTCTTCCTCGGTCCCAGTGTCAAGTCCGTGTGTCTTAGTCTGTTTCCTGGTTTATTTTGACAGTCTCTCGTCTTGTGTTCAGTGTGTTCTGTTTTGTTTCCTTTTGTCTTGTCATGCATTAACTCGTTCCAGATGTGTTCCCCGTGTGTTTCCACTTCCCTTGTCACCCTCATGTGTATTTATTTTGTGACTTTTCCTTCGTTCATTGTCAGATCATCTGTTAACCCTCCCAGTGTCCCTTTGTGTCACCTTCTCGTGTTTTTCAAGTTTCATGTATTTATTTCTGCCCAGTTTAGATTTTATGGTTAGTTTTAGTCTTGTTAGGTTCCTCGTTTGATTTGTTTGTCACCAGCTACAATAAAGGCTCGCTTTCTATTAAGTTCAGTCCCACATATCATTTGTCTGCATTTGGGTCCGCACACCACAAAACACTGGCCACCGTGACAAATTTCTTGAGTACTACTAGTTAAAACTGATTATTCTATGTAAACTCAAGAAAACTCCTAATAGCTTAACTCTCCCAAACTCAGTACAAAAAAGGCGGAATTTTAGCAGTCCTAAAAAAAATCCCCAAGATTAACACAACTCTGTGCAACTCTGGTACATCAATATACCTGCCTGTATCTAAATGGGAACGAGAGCTCTGTATCTGTACAAATTCTGACTTCTGGAATGAAATGTGTAATACTAATCTCAGCAAAAATAACAGTACTAATTTGCAACGCATACTATATAAAGTTATCTACAGAACTGTCTTGATGCATGCTCAATAATTCAGATAAGGAAATCCCAGAAAGCTTGATTTTCTGGGGTTATCCAGAGAATGCACCAAACATGTGAGAAACTACAGTAAACAAAATCGGATTCAAAAAATCTGATACATGCATAGACTGCACAAAGACTACTGACAACTATTTATATGCTATCTGGACATCTGCAGTCTAGTCAGACACAGTTGCAGATCACTTATCACACATACTTGACTGTCATCTCCTTATCCCCCAACTTTTCCATCCTAGGAGAACACTACAATTACAAACCTCTACTAATAATGTTCTCTTCACGGCCCGAACTATTGCAAAGAAGACCACCCTTCAGCCTTCTCACAGTGGAAAAACCTTCTCTTAGATCATATGAATATATGGAAGTTCGATTCCCGCCTGGTGTGTCTGTATCCAGTAAGGGTCCTAGGCTAGACCCACCATGCTAACCAAGCCTACTGCAGACATGAGTGAGAGAGATAAATATGAAGCCATACCGGCACGGACATCACCTGGATTAACAAGGTCCACCTCAGGTGTTGAGGAACCAAGGCACCCTGATGAGAAGTGAGTTACTGGAACAAGATGGCATCAGTGGGCAAGAGATGAAAAAAGGGCGCTGTTGGAATGCTACTACGCAAGTAACCCCAGCGGAAGGGGTTACATGAATAGGATGAGGGACCTATGGAATCTTCGATACCCAGCATCCACATTGATGGCGAAACAACTAGTAGCTCAGTGTTCCAACATTCAGAAGAAGGGATTGCTCTCACGGCTAGAGATTGAGATGAGGTACAACACACATGCTACGGCAAGGGGGAGCCAGGACGACAGGTTAGGGGGGAGATATCATCACCCCCACCCAAGATTGGATACCAAGCCCCAAGTGGGATGGAAGAAGGATCCTTGAGTGCGAAAGGGACTGACCTGAAATATAGGATCATGGCAAAGCTTGAAACCTGGATCCTCCATAGCCGGTTACCAAGACTACGTGAAGTACCCTTGGAAGATCTACTGGATGATGTTAATGCAGCGCTATGGACAACAACTACTGCGACCATCACCGAGACCAACTAGCTGATCTACACCACAGCAGCAGTGATCAGTGAGATGCTTGGCTATACGTTGGACAGCCACAGGGAGCAGTACCTTCCATGGAGAAGGAGACTAGAGGCCAAGATCAAGGTAGCGCGGAAGGAGGTTAGCCAACTATTGGAGCTGCAGAAGGGTGCAAAAAAGAAGGTGCCTAAGAAGTACAGCAAGCTGTTCATACCTGAGGCCTTGGAGACTACCAGGCCTTGAAGAGATTGAAGAGAGATACACCAGAGAGATAGAAGGCAGGAAAATAAACCAACTGTTCTCCGCAGAACCAGCCAAGGTGTACTCTCAGAGGCAGGGCAGCAATATAAGTAACAGCACAACCAAGGCTGGAGACGGAGCAATACTGGAAGATGGGAGAAGGAAGAAGGTAGGAAGCAACCCACAACATGGATGACATCAAGCTGTATGCCAAAAGTGAATGAGACATTGATTCACTGATCCACACCACCAGGATATACAGCAACGACATCGGAATGTTGTTCGGACTGGAGAAGTGTAGTCGGATGATAACAAAGAGAGGGAAGGTAGTCAGAATTGAGGGGATCGAACTACCAGAAGGCAACACTGCAGACATAGAGGACAGCTACAAGTATCTGGGGATCCCACAGGCAAATGGGAACCATGAAGAGGCCGCTAGGAAAGCTGCAACCACCAAGTACCTGCAGAGGGTCAGGCAAGTCCTGAGGAGTCAGCTGAATGGTAAGAACAAGATCCGGGCTATCAACACCTACGCCCTGCCCATGATGAGGTACCCTAATAAGCTGGCCAAAGGAGGAGATAGAAGCCACTGACATCAAGACCAGGAATCTCCTTACCATGCATGGAGGTTTTCACCCCAAGTCCAGCACCCTGAGGCTGTATGCTAAGCGGAAGGAAGGAGGCCAGGGACTGGTGAGTGTCAGTACCACACTCCAGGATGAGACAACAAACATCCACGAATACATCAGGAAGATGGCCCC
>VVHJ01038831.1:2495-18031 GCA_015107715.1 Tylochromis polylepis | reverse complement strand
GGAGCTGAAGTCATTCAGGTCCTACAGAAATATTCGGAGTGGCAGCTACCTGGTAAGAGATCCTACTAAAGTTTTGCACATTGTAACTTTTTGCATCACATGATGGTGTATTGTCATCACCCTGCTGGGCGGGTGAGCAGCATGTATACCTAAGTTTGTGAATAAGATAACTTGAAAACGAGGCAACATAGGAGCTTCCAACGATATCAAATTGTATCTACTAAAAACCTCAGATGAGTTCAATTCTGGGACCTCAAGGTCAGAGGTCAAGGTTTCTGAAAATCTTGTGAATGCAATAACTTGAGATCAAGGTACGCAGGATTTTGAAGTTGACACCATAGGCGTGTCTAGGCTGACGACTAGTACTGGCGGCTGCCTGTAGCTTTTTTCTTTCCTTTTTTTAAAAAATTCACACAGTGTTAAAGTTGCATTTTTAAAAAAAAAAAAAAAAATTTCCTGTGTATCAGAGGAGCAGACTGACGGTGGGGGCAACGGGTGGATAGACACAGCACGAGGTCGCACTCGTGGAAATGACGAGGATGACACGGAGTCCTCCACCTACTTCTGCAATAAGTCTGCACAGGGACAGAAGAGAAAGAAGGCTCCGTTCTTCAAGTATTCCAAGAAGAAAAAAGGATGTGGCAACACAAGCTCCAGTGCTAAAGGGTCTGTAGAGTGTTGTCTTACATTTCATCATCCAGTGGGGGATCATATTTGCCAATAGGCGTCACCTTGTAACTGAACTCTTTTCTTTTTTTGCTTTCTTTTGTCTTGCTGTGGTGGTTTTCGTGGATTTAGCCGTGGCTACAGCAGCAATAAATCCTGGTCGTCCTCCAGCTATAGGGGTGGCGGTCGAGGGTCCAGGAGCTCAGCAGGTGATGCATCAGCAACCAGGAGACCAGGATTACTGGCAGCCCCGATGCCTCAAAGCAGCCAGCGTCCGTTCTTAAAGCCAGTCTTTTCACACTTGAGCTAGGACTCCTTTGTCCAGTATCTGACTTTGTAGGCTAGAAAGCTAATTTTCTAAGCCACCAAGCTGCTGCTGCTGCTGCTGCTGCTGCATATTGGAACAGCTAAAACTGTATTTCCATTCTGTATAGTTATTGCATGTTTATATTGTTGTACATTTTTATTTGAATTCTGTGGCTGAAATCCTTCCCTGTACTTTTATGTGCTTATCTTATTTGATAATAAAAATAAATTAATTTTATTCATTAGTATCACTTCAGCTTTTTTTCTTTTTTTTTTTTTCAACAAAACCACACGAGCAGCTGCATCTGTTTTTAACATTTATTTCAAGTTTGAAGTGTCTTATTTAATGGCACCAGTTACAAGGGACTATTTGGAGAGAAACAATATTTTATACTGACTTGTACAGAAGGTTACCTACAGTACAAACATTGGTTTCGGAATGGATCAGACTGAACAAGAACTGGATTTGGCACATGGATATATATATATGTATATATACTTGTATATTTAACATAATTAAACAGCAATCTCTGATCTGAGGATAGAATGAGACAGACTAGAGAACACGCCACCAGACATGGATATGCAAATACACTCATTGACGTGTATGCACAGTTGTGTGAAGGTCTGTCTACCGGGAGCGAGCAAAGGGGCAAAAAGCAGAACAAGATGTCTTGGGTTAGTTTCATTAAAACCTTGGTGTGAAAAGCACCATCCACATTAACGTGGCAGGGGCTTTGGGCACGTAGGAAATTAAGCCAGTTAAAAATGAACTTCCTATTTGTGGTCAAGTAAGTTGGTTTATGTGATTGCAACAGAAATCTTAAATTCTGATTATTTTATTTCTTTTTAGCTGTTTCAGCTAATGATGACTCAGATATGTAGACAATATAACACATCACAGTAAAGTGCAGTTCAGTAGAATTTTAAAAAAAAAAAAGCAACCTCAGGCATGAACCTTAAGATCTTTTTGTTACAGCCTTCATGAGAATCGATCTAAGGTTTACAGAAATCTATGGTGCTTGGCTGTCGTATGAAATTGCATTATAAATCCATGCAGCTTCTGTTCCTGGGTTAATTCTCATCACGTGTATTTTACTTTTACTAAAATTAATGTTTCATCTTCCACTGCAACCACATATTTTTTGAAAAAGTACAAACAAGCTAATTTCCCTTATGAACCATAAATGACAGATTTCAACTATGGCGCCTTCTTGCCATCTCCCATAAAGTAAAGTAACTGCAGAATATGTAAACGTGGCACCGCAACTGAAATGTAATGTCAAGTTAGTCACAGGAAACAGGCTTGCAAAGATTTTTGCCTGCCTGTTGAACACTAGAGTCTAAGACAGAGCTGAAAACTGTTTTTCCCCTCTTGGTTTGGGAAATTCAAGGACAGAGAAGTCTGTAGCTGAAAGAGATGTTGCGCCTCTCTGTCTCCATTCCTTCATCTTTGCCACTTTGGTAAACTGCAGAGTGAGGATCCAGGCACAGGGAGCAATGTTTCCCTTAACAGTGAAACAACAAAGAAAACAGCAGAACAAACATCCACACAAGAGGTCTCTAAGGAAAATGCCATTTTAGAAACTGTGATTAATGATTGCAAAGGTAACTGAGCATCTCAACGGTCGCATCGTTGTTCGAGTGAGCACAACAGCAAATTGGGCAAACAAATTTGACTCATCAAACATCATTCGTCATCATTAGATCTTAGTAGACACGTTTTTCATACAACTTTTTGCTCTTACAGCTGTTTATTGCTTCATGAATAATGCTGCCTTCTCTCTTTTTTTTCTTTTTTTTTAAATTGTTGCATGTTCAGAGAGACCACTTAAGCTACATAATGCTGAGAGATGTAAAAGGAACACTTTTAAAGAAAGATGTCTACAACAATGCAGCCTGGCTGGACTAAAGGGTCATACCAACCTCAGTGAAAAAGTAATAACTATGAAGTATGAAAATACACACAAAAAAAAGTCAACCCACCCACCCCGCTCCACCCCCTGGTAGGAAAAAATGTGCTTTCCTTTTTAAATACACATACATAAGCTCCTACACCAACAGCTTTCTTGCTAGTGTTGCTGTAAGGATTCCATGTTTCCTTTTAGCATTGTGCTGAGAAATGTCAGTGCTGTTACCTCCACCAGAGATAACTATGGCCTGTGAAAGACAATTAGCCAAAGGAGTGGATCCAGCCACAATGCCAGCGTGCAAGCTACTCTGTCTGCAGTCAGGCCATAGCCGAGGACTGATATGCTCAGATTACACAGGAGCAAACAAATGAAGTAGCACCATCAAGCCTTTAGTGGAGCAGCTGCAGGAGGGAGTGTGTAAAAAAAAAAAAAAAACAAAGAAGAAAAGAAAACATTAACCCTGTACAGTCGTTGATCAGTCATCAAGTGCCTTCAATTCCCAATTTACATGGTAATTATTACTTCAGAACTTCTCTACGTCTCTTTCTTGTCACCCCTCTCACTTCTCCTCCTCCTCTGCTTTAATCTGTCCAAGCCTCCACCCCATCACTGTGAATCTTGCTTCCACTCCTACATAATGACACACTAACACTTACACCTGCACTCAGTGCAGGAGGTAGACACGCAATACAAAACCCCCCAGATTTTACCCAGAATCCAGCAGCCACGACAGTTATTGCTCCCTTGAGCTGTGAGATAAAAGAGCCTCGAGCCTGACCGAGACATCAAGGGGCACATGTTATTTGATATAACCCTCCAGATAAAGAAAATGCTCCTGTATGCACTCTGTCCCCACCAAAGTCGTGATTTCCGGTTTCACATTAGTTACTTCTAGATTAATTTATTGTGAAATTTCAGGTTTCAAGGGGACATTGGATTTTCCTTAATCTGACCAACAGATATTATAAATGCAGAGAAAAGATTATTATTTCATTAATAGTAGCTAATTTTATGCAATATTCATTTATCAAAACAGCCTCCAGTTCATCTTCTAACATTTATCAGTCCAAGTTGTCTTTTAATGTTCAATTTTTACAAATTTCAAACTAATTGGTGTGTTTATTTTTTGTTTTTTTAAGAGGACCTTTTATATCCTTAAGCGTAGCTTTGCATGAAAAACAGCTTAAAATAATGATTATTTACCTCATGCTGTGCTTTAGTGCAGCCCTTCAGTTTATCTTCTGTCTGAAATGAGTCATTTTAGCTCCTCCATTCAGGTGAGTGGAGGTTATGTGCACACAACCAGCACTGTCTGCCTAAACATGACCATATTAGGGACATCCGCTCTTACTGACATCATGCAGGTCCAAGGGTCCCCAAAAAAAAAAAAAAAAAATGTCAGCAGCCTGAAGCCTGAGCTTCTGTCTCACATGGATTATTTGCACATTTGTAGACTCAACTATCTGAAACATGAGCATCCAGCATATATATATTTAAATATGACAAAAAACAGAGAAAAGCCTAACAGGTCCCCTTTAACATAGATCCAGTCAGTCAGGCTGCATCACTCTCCAAACTCTTCAAGTAAAATAAGATATGGTAAAGTTATGAAAGTTGGACGTATGTTTTTGAATTATTTAGTATTGGTGGTACAATGACATGTCCAGATTTTATTCAATCTAAATGGTCATTAAAGTTGCACACACACTGCTGGTGGAGTGATGGGAGGCATGATTAGTGCTGAGTGGATCTGGATAAAAGCCCTGTTTTTTTTTTTGTGGTTTTTTTGTGGTTTTTTTAAGACCTCCTTCCATCTTTCCATAAATGCTTCTGACCTTACAGCGCTAAAAAAGGTATAATTTAATCTCAATAACAAAATAACATTTCAGTTCTGTTAAAATATACATGGAAAACGTGTCAATATATATTAGGAAACAAACTAATTTGTACAAAAAGTACAGTATTACTCTTATTCTAACAATAATAATAATAATATAGTCAGAGCAAGGTTGATATGAAACCAAAATAAATCAAGAATTCTTCATACAAAGAAATCATTGAAATTCATCAAATTTCAACGTGATGGAAAAAAAAAAAAAAAAACAAAAAAAAAAAAAAAAAAAAAAAAAAAATGCTCTGAAACCATGGAAGAATGAAAGAAAAGCCTCCAGTTATATATAAAAAAAATACTTTCTGACTATGACAGAGGGAGCTGCTGATGCCAAAACAGTGAGTGGTTTCCATTACTGAGGAACAGCCTTACAACTTTATGAGTGCAGGTGGGGAAGAGAAGTGAGAGTGCTGTGCAGGGAGAGATAACGATACAAATGCATGAGTGATCAAAAGCCAACCCACAGCAGTTTTAAGCAGGAGTGGACCACCCTAAAATACAACAACAAAACACTGCTGCTTGTTGAACAGAATGACAAGGAATAGTTGAGACTGAGTTTGGCACTGACAGACATGGATAACTGCTGCAAAATCGCTCTCAGAGACAGGCCCACTACAGATTGGAGTGCCTGCTGATTATGAAGCCACAACAATATTAAAGAAGTGAGAGCCATACTAGCACACCAAGGAACAAGATAGTAAACTAAATTAAAGAACATGCACTCAAGTCAGCAATGTTGGACAGGCAGTAGTAATAGAAGAAGTTTACAATTACCTCATTAAGAGCTAAAACCTAAAAGCTAAAAATTAACTTAACTAGGTAGCTAATTAAGCTAACCCTTAGTTTAAAGAATATTTAAGTAAAAACTTAAGAGATGCACCAATCTGACTTTTTCCTGTTCCTGTACGATCCCAGTGTTAATAAGTTATACTGTAAGGAAGAGACTGTGAATGGCAACATCAGTTTCAACTTTCTTTACTAAAACTGAAAGAAAAAAAATGTAGCATGTGCAGGAATATAATTTTACTGAATTTTTCACAAAAAATGAAAACAGGCTCAAGATAAATAACACCAAAAAAAAAAGTATATTCATGTCATTCAACGAACTTATTAGAACTTTTATCATTTTAGCTTAGTGTGACGGTCATTAAATATTGCTAATATTTACAGTCTCGCTCCTTTCTTGTTTTGTTACTGTAAGTATAGGTTTCCCAACAAGTATCGGATTGAACACAATGAGAGTGAGAGCTGTCAGAGAAAGCATGTCAGCCCTCAATTTGAATTCAATTTTTATTTGTATAGTGCCAAATCACAACAACAGTCACCATAAAGCACTTTATACTGTAAGGTAAAGACTCTAAAATAATCAGATGACCCCCCTATGAGCAAAGCACTTGGCGACAATGGGAAGGAAAAACTCCCTTTTAATATGATGACACCTCAAGCAGAACTAGGCTCAGCGAGGGGCAGCTATGTGCTGCAACCAGTTTAACGGCAGTTTGTGATGAAGTAAAAAATCAAATGTGAATCAAATGTGACAAAGAACTATTGGTGTGGCACAGGTGAAATGTCTTTGCTGTTACCATTTTCCATGCTATGCTAACTCTCCTCCTCCTCCAGTACAATGCTGCCCATTAGACTGGCCCACTGTGAACAATACCCATCCAGCTTTTTTGATTTTTGATCTCAATCACAATTCATATCAGTGCAAGTAATTTTATTTATATTTTTTATATATTTTGATCAACTATTCTATTACCTTGTTATGAATAAAAATATTTTTTAATATTAAAGGCATTACAGAATATTATTATATAGGTATTGTCTAAGTTCTGTGTTGGTTACATAAAAATCTAGAATAAAGTTCAGGCTAAACATCTGGACAGAATTAATCAACAGCTGGGTTACAAAGTAATGTCAGAATACAAAGAGAAGATAAAGCAGTCACTAAATGAATACTGTGACTCAAATTCTCACAGTATGTGCAGAAACGTGTTTTGCCTGTATAAAAAAAAAAGGTGGGTGGGAGATAAAGCACAAGCTCAAAGTGAGCACTGTCAACACTTAAGGTGAATGTATCCACCTTCACCAAGCTTTTTCAACACAGTTGTGCAAGTAGACACTTGATCCTCTTTGAAACAATGCCTACCTGTAAAGGTGTACTTGAAAACAGTCATAAGGAAAACTTCCTTTTTTGTACATTGTTCAACAGCAAATTCAATAAATATCATATTCTTTTGTAGGAAAAGTAACAATACACTTGGCTCCAGAAGTTAATATGTCCCTTTTAGCAGAAAAAGCTAAAGTTTTTCATAACCTGTAAACTTTTTCCATGTATAATTCTATCAGTTCACAGATGTTTGAGAGTTTTACTGTATGTCTCCACCCCGTGATCAATTCTAATCAGGGCTTTGAGCCATTCCATTAACTTCCATTTCTTCTTTTAGAGCCACTCCTCGGCAGGTTAGTATAATTTGGATCATCTTCCTGTTGAAAGGTCTGAGCACTTTCTGATCTGATACATAGCTCATCACATCTTGCTCCCAGTGTTTGATTAGGCCGCTCCCACCTCCATGTTTCACAGTTATCATGAGTTTCTTCTACTGTAAAGCTGTATTTCCTCTGTACAAACATGGTCTATTATTACTGTGGTCAAACAACTCTATATTTTGAGGGTTTTTTTTTTCTTTTGAACAGATATGACTGCTGGCACGCCACACAGATTAAATTTGAGCAGTCTTTTACACTTCACTACCAACTGCTGCAAGTTACATGCAGATCCTGGGATATTTTAGGGTTTTTGGAGATTTCTTTTTGTGCCAAATGGTCTGCTCTTATGCTGGTAGTTACTGGTCTTTTTGTCTTTTTATTTATTTAAGTGACTAAAAAATGTGTATCATCTTTTTTTGTACAAACTTTTTCAAAGAGATCAAAATCTTTGCCTGTTTAAATTAGTCAGGAAGGCAGTAGACAGATCGTATGAACTACCTGCGTGTCTCAGTGTGGGATGGTGTTTATTCTTGCTTTTAAAAAAAAAAAATCAAAACTCTTAATGGATTTGATCTGAAGATCTGCACAACTTCTGTACCTACTAGAAGTCTGCTACATTCGTCAGTGCAGCTTCACAGTACAGCCAATACGAACTGCACTTATGTATTCCTTTATTCCCACTGCATGCCACAAGGCAGTCATACTTTAGCTCACAGTCACAAAATTCACTGTGATGGATTCTCCATCATAACTACATTTTAGGTCTCTAAAAGCCGATCATTTTATTATGTGCATAAGTTACTGTTACGGACGGCTGCATGAAAGATGTGACTCATGCATTGAGTAATTTAAAATATGGTACACTTTGCAATGTAAATACAAAGTTTACACATTTTGTAGTAAACTGACAAAATAATGTAAAATATAGTATGACTGATGGTAAAACAATTTAATCATACGGTCCATTTAGGAGTTGTTTTGTAGCTTTCCATTTATCACAAAGTCTTCCTTTGCAGATAGATTTTGCTCATGAAAGTGTAGATGTTCAAATTTCAAGTAGTCTGAGTCCTTCAGTGCCTTTGGTTGCATGTTTAATAGCTCAAAGTTCTGATGGAAATTTCAAGAAGAAATAATCAAAAAAGAAAACCTCACCGTATGACCATATGATTGTCAAATTCTGGCCTGTTTAGCCTTTTAGCATCCACCAGGCTGCTGGTAGATAGGGTTACCATATGTGGGTAGGGTTAGGGTTAGATTTTGCTGATTCGGTCACATACTAAATCAGTATAGTTACACAGTCAGTGGTACCTATTCCTTCATCCTCTAAGAGCTGCCTGCATGTTCTTGCAATATGAGGCTGGGCATTGTCATGCACCAGAGGGAACCCAGGACCCTCTGCACCAGTGTAAAGTCTGACAATGAGGCCAAGGATTTCATCCTGATACCTAATGGTAGGCAGGGTGTCATTGCCTAGATTGTAGACTTCTCTCTGTCCCTCCTTTGAAAAGGTCTCCCCTGACAATCACTGACCCAACACCACACCGGTCATGCTGAATGATGTTACAGGCAGCATAACATTCTCCACGGTTTCTCCGGACCATTCCACGTCTGCCACATGCTAACTGACCAGATCAATATCACAGAAAGTTAACTAACTTGATGATACACTCTGATTGAAAAGTGTTCCTTTCATTTGTTTTAAGCAGTGCGTTTGGCCAATAGCCAATTCATATACTAATATGTTTGTTACTTATTTATCATTCATGCCAAAAAACAGAGAATTTCTCATTTAAAAAAAAACAACCACTCACCAGTTTTAGAACTTTTTAGCTTGTCATGATACTGTTTCTGAACATTTAGCCACTTTACAATTCATGTGAGAGGTTAAACAGGACTAATATGAGCTGATACCAAAATTCAGCTAATTTAGCATGATTAAACACACGACACAGTCCAAACAGCTACCAAATGGACTCTGTGGTAAAAAAAGAAGAAACCATGTGAAGCTGAAGAGGTTTCTCTGTCGTGATATAAAAAAAGATGACGTCATGAATAGGATTGGATATAAGAATAAGTACACAGCTTGTATGCTTTGCCACAGATTTTCTCTGTGTACAGCGCAGTACAGTTGATCCTTCATGAAGCTCCAAACGCAGCAACACAAACAAGTCGACGCAACAAACGTATGACAACTCAGAAAAACACACACAAGTGTGTCACGTGTTTCCGCAGCATAAACTGAGAAGTGTAAACACACACACTCTGTAACCAAGCATGACTGTACACAGTGCAGAGTAATGACTGTGCCTGGATCTGCCTTCCGACCTGTCCAACCAGTTTAAAAGCCACACAATGGGCCTGAAGGCAGTGGGAGTGGTATGTGCACCTACTGCACTCCTCCACAGACCACTGCAACAAACACCAGCAGCAAGACCCTCAATAAACATATTTTCCAGCACGGAGGAGCACTGGGTGATATCCAGCAAGTAGACAGCCAAACACAGTCTGCCTGCAGACTACGCCCACCTGCTTCACTGGGCATTTGGTACACAATCCTCTTCAGTCTAGTTTCCAGTGAAATATAATGTAGAGATCAGAGTGTACCTACTGTCCTTAGCTGAGCTGTATATCTCGTTAACCACGCAGCAGCAGCAGCAACACATTTTAATCACTGAGCACTTGGGCCTAATACAGCCTTACTTTACCTGCAACGTGCAACTTAATCATGCTCGAAAATTATTTTATGCAAATCACCTCATCTGTATTTTGCTAAGCAGCAGTAAGCAGGCTATTGTTGTGATTCTTTTTTTACTTTTTGTAACTCTAATCTCGCCTAATCCTCTTTTTAGGTCTTGATTTATGAATTTATTAACAGTTTGTACAGAGATCGCCTTGGCACGGACTATTTTTTCCTTGTTTTACTGGCTTTTTACATGGAAAACTCAGGCAATCTTACTCAGCAATCACAAGGACAAATGAACACAGATCAACAATTAGCCTTCCTCCACAACTGTTGAATGCAACGGCTCTAATTAAGTGAAGTGGCTAAAATAAAACAATAGCTGCTGGCCTGGTTTGTTGGAAGAGGCCAACATAGCTGGATAAAAGTATTTCCACAACAGACTTCAGTGAAGGGGGAATAAACAACCTGAAAAGAAGCGGCTGCTGTTCGCTGCCCCACCCCCACCCCACATGAACCAACTTTGCCTGCAAAATATATTTTTCTTTTACTATGGGGAGGCAAGAAAAAACAGCATTATGGGATATCGTGCACCAGATCAAAGCCAGACAACAACATGATGAGTCTCATCCTTCAGAGGCAGGGGATTTGTTCAAAGGAGGAGGCAGTGAAGAGGGAGCGAGGGAGACGTGTGCGGGTATGCAAAGAAGAGAGGGAAAAGGAGCAAAAAGAAGGAGAACCTGCTGAGTCACTGTAATCATGAGGCTGAGGCGAGCTGAGCTACAGCTGCTCAGGGCAAAGCTAAGAACCCCTCCTCCTTTAGAAAGACAAAGTGATGCTTCTCATCACCGGGGAGGGAAGAGACATGTGACTGAAGGTGGGAAACAGAAGAGCGAAATAAAACTGTCTTACAACATGAAATAGCTCCTCCTTTTCTATTCTCACATCTGAGGGCAGACAGAATGATGCAACTGGAAGAAGGCAATAAATCGCCAGAAGCTGTAAAAAGCTAAAAAACACTGCCTTGATCACACAGACAGCAGCAGGATATAACTGGCTTAAAATGAGACCTGTGACACAAAGACGGGGGACGACCAAATAAGTGTCGACATTGCTGGTGGCAAGCCCCAGACAGACTGTGAAACAACAATGTTCCAGTCTGCCCCCTAATAATATTCTGACAGGACTGCAGTGGACGCTACAATCTGATGAGGCTTAATTCGATCCCCATAAAAAAAAAACAAATCACCAACCACTGTAATTATGTTGTCAGACTCAGTAGCAGTAATGTTGTGTTATCCTCTTTTGTTTTGTTTTTTCCCCAAATAAAGCTGACAAAAGAGTGTGTAAAACAGGAAGCGATTCAGTCTCTGTGCATACTGGGTAAACAAACACAAAGCTGCAGAGTACTGCACCTACTGCTGTACTTCTAAAATTACAGCTGTATCAGCCCACAATCAATAACATAGTGCTACTCATCTCTTATCAGGTATCAGGCATTAGACACACAGTGTGTAAGCTATGCTCGATTTGCACGCAAAAGTAGTAAGCATTCCACTGTTCCAGAGGCTTGATATTGGACAAGAATGACAGCCTTCCAGTAGCAAAGCTAAAATATCTTGATTGTGCCCCTTGTGGCTGGTTGTATTATAGGTCATAAATCCCTCTCTCTATTTAGCGGATGAGACATGAGAAAAAAAAATCCCCAAATATGATCTCTTACATATCAGATTCACGTTATTATAGACCTCTCCTTGGATTATTTGGCAGCCTTCAGCCTTTTTTTCTTTCATCTATCTGAAAGAACAACGCTTTCTGCGATAGAGTCACTAGTAGACAGTTGTGTGCTCTTATTTTGAAAGTTCAGTCACTACTAACCATTTACCTATTTAGGTGGTCCTTGATATCCTTCTCCTGTCTGATAACCTGTGGATGTGGGAATGCTAGACCTCGCTCTGGCCTGGAGATCAGCTGTGAGCTGCATGGCCACTCACTCAAACTAGCAGGTGGGGAACGGCTAAATGTGCCACTATGGTGCACTCACTGAAGAGGCAGCTGAAGTCCACAACCTTGGAGTTGGAGTACAAAGACTGACTGAAGAGGAAGATGACATTACCTATCCAATATTTGTCACATACTATTTCACAATTAACATTTTTGCTTGGAAGCACATTACAACCAATACTTGGTAGCTTGCACGTGCTTCCTGTTGCACTCACTCGTGTGCGCCTGCCAAACTACTTTCTCCACAATAGAATCCAAATCTAAAACACTAGGCTTAAGGGCTTCTTATTATATTGATGCGGCTATACTTTATGTCAAATTTTACTTTGCATCAGTTATTTGATACTATAAAGCATCTGACAGTTGTCACGACTGACAGTGGTGATTGACAGCTGCTCTGAATTAAGTAGTTACAGAGTGATTGTCAGACCAGTGTTCAGAAATTGTGCAGAAGAATGTCAACATTCCATTTCTTGACAATGGAATAAAATTTAATATGTTGTTCTCCAGCAAACTGTACTTAATAAAACTCTGAGGGATACATGGCATTTTCACTATTCTCAATCTACAAGAGAATTATTGCCCAACTGATTTATGGGGTGTTGATATTATCATCTGATTTAAGCTATTTGCTGATCTGCGTGACTGATAAATGAAAATGTAAAACGCAAAGAAGAAACACCCTTCAACTGTGTTCTGAGTGTTGACATTGCATATTTTGTCCACCAGCGGGCACTCCCTGTCCCCTACAAACCCTACAAACACAACAACCAGCTGATCTGAGCACAGTAAATGAGCGTAAATTAGTAAATAAATAACTACACAAAATAAATGCTAGGACAATGTGTTTTGACTTTTTGTATGTAAAAGAAAAATAGCTATCAGCTAATATATCAGAATATCTGATTTTTAAATCTAAATATTGATATCGCTCTTGAAACACTATAATATTGGTTCTAGATAGAACATCTTATATATCCTCCGATGCAGACTGTTGCATACTCACTGATAGGAGAGCACCACTAGCATGAAGCTACCTGACATATTCCATGTCTGAAAACGTCGGAAAGTTAGCACCTCTTTCCATTTGCTACTTCTGGTTTGAATCTATGAATCTGTAATCTATGAATACACAAACTTTTGTCTTCCACATCACATCTTGCACATGCATGCATTGTGCGCCCTTGTGGAGAGGAAATGCAATTTGAATGCAGCCCCACTATCAGTGAAAACAACTACATGGAGAAGCATCTACAGAATGCAAACACTGAACAGTCATTGCTCAAAGAATCACAGCCATAAATATCAATGCTGTTACACTGAAGGTTGATGCATCCATGCTTGTGAAGATTATAACACTGAAGGTTAGAGAAGGAGGCATTTAGATGAGATGGGTAGGGTTGGGGTCAGGGTAGTCTACACCAACACAAAAGTACAAATACATTTTTGTGTGCGTGTGTGTCTGGGATTGGTCACTGGAGTTCAGCAGGCACGAAGAGACATGACCACACTGGCCAAGCTACAAAAACATGACGGGTCAAAAAACATTTAGCTAGGCCAACAGCAATGACAGCCAGAGTGCAGGACATGCACACACACACAGACCCACACGGCCTTGGTGCCTTGTTTATTAATGTTTGTAACATCAGGGTGACCCCAGATAATTATGCAGCATTCCATGTGCTTGTACCAAATGCTACAGGACATGCAAACTAAAACACCGCTGAAGGAAGATGGCTACTTTAAAATATTCTTCCTCTGTGGCTCTGTGAAGCGACTAACTGCCCTCTTTTTCCAACAGAGACGTAACACTGAAATAAGAAATGGCTGAGTTCATCCTCAAGTGCCTCCAAAGAGACACAGAGGAGAGGAGGGCTGCTTCAGATGCCTCATACAAACTCATTTGAATTGCAAATGCTGTTAGGCAGCATGCTGGGCTGTGAAATCCCAGCACTACCCTCGGGCAACACACACAAACACCAACATGTGCACATCAGTAGCGAGACTTTGTGTGTACACTACAGTAAAAAAGACAAGCCACAGAGAATCACTGAGTTTGGAGCACTTTCCCATGTCTGAACGTCATATGATCGCAATTTCATGCGAAAATAATGATGAGCTAGCAGTACAGAAACTGGTACTGAGATGAGGTAATGCTCCCTGCAGGTAGGAGGCGGGGGGTGGGGGTGTTTGGTGAAGAAGAAGAAGAAGAAGAAGAAGAAGAAGCATCAGGTGATACTAGGAGGGAGGGTGGCTGGCAGGCTGATTAGGCAAGGCTGAGACAGCAGGAGCAGGAGTGTGTCCGATGTTAACGACATGGATGCGGTGTGACAGCAGGTCTGCCAGCTGAGGCTGACGATGCATGTGCAACCTGAAGAAATATGTTGACAAAGTCCCATAAGCCCACCTGTATGGGGGCAGGGAGCAGGCCAAAACGCTGCCGAGGGGACTGGTCTGACTTGCACAAATTTAAGGATGACAAAATCAACAGGAAGAGGTTATAAACATTTGGAAATGTCACTTTGCATCAGCTGTTAACAACTCAATTGACATGAAACATCAAAGCTATCAAATGTCATTGGGAAAGCCATGCAAATGCTCAAAGATTACTACTAAAGCATCCTGGGGGCAAGTCCTTCCAACCCTCCAACCAAGTCCACGTAACTAGTGAAAGCCAGAGGGCAGGGGGCGAAGGTGAGGTCATTTCTATAATGTGACCTGCCTCAGCATGCACCTCTGTGGCCAAATTCCCTTCACAGTTTTCAACTAAAGTCACTGTTTCAGGCCACAGCACTGACAGAATCACTTACTGTGGGTTTTACAGCAGGAACTGCACTGTACATCCCCTCCACTTTGTTTTGGAATCTAAATATAACCGCTCTGTGTGGGCAAACCAGAGGTGTTGATGGGAGGCAACATTGTGCAAGTAACTCCTCTGTGTGTGTGTGTGTGTGTGTGTGTGTGCATGTGTCAGGGTGGCTGTTGCATAAGTGCTGATGGGTGCATTTGAGAATGGACAGACTTAAACAAGAGCAGATCCAGTTTGCCCTGACCGGCTGAGGCACAAACACAGAAGGTGATTTTGTTCTTAAAGCAACAACTTTCAACTTCTGGATGAAAACACCACGTATATATAAAAGGGAGGGAGGGGCTGCCTGGCTGCAGGCTTGCAGCTCTGATACCAGCGGGCGCAAACAACTCGCTCCTGCTCCTGCTCCCATTCCCACAATGTTATTCATCCCTCGGCAGAGGACAGCGCGGGCAAGTGGGCAAAGTCCGTGCGCCTTCTACAGTGATCGCTTCTACGTGAAGTAGCTGCAGCTTGGATAAAAGCCCCCGTCCCCTCCCGCCCCACTGCAGCACAACAAGACTGTAACAAGAAGCCGCGATCATACAATTATGTGTGGAAAAGGAAGGAAGAACCAAAGCCCGACATTCAAATAAAAACCAACAGTGTGCTAATAAAAAAAAAAGATGAAGATATTCAACATACCCTCCTGTCAGACAGACATCCAGGGGAGGACCATGGATGGTGCGCGCCGGGGGAGTTCGCTCCTGCTCCTGCCGTCGCTCTGTGTTTATTTCC